>CAUYRH010065390.1:0-10898 GCA_963574655.1 Perodicticus potto | reverse complement strand
CCCAGTTGCAAGGAAGCTGTTACTCGGCCGCCATCTTGCTCCACCCGATGTGGGCCATTTTCATTGGGGTTAGGTGATATCTCAAAGTGGTTTTGATTTGCATTTCTCTGATAATTAGGGCTAATTAGCATTTTTCATTTGTTTCTTGGTCATTCATCTGTTCTCATGAACAAAGATTCTCTTCCTAAGACCAAATTCACTTGATCATGACAAATTATTGTCTAATATGTTACTAGGTCAAATGTCTAAAATATTATTTTGGAATTTTTGTATCTTCATGAAAAATAATGGTTAGTGGTTTTATTTGCTCTATTGCCTATGTTTCATTTATATAACTGGTGATTTTCTCAGCAAATGATTTGAAAAGTATTCTTTGTTAAATTTACAGAGCACCATGTAATTGATGTTATTTATTTCTTAAATATTTGGTAAAATTCACTTGAGAAACTATATGGACCTGAAGTTTGCATTTTAGGAAGTTTTAAAAGAAATTTAATTATTTTATAAGTTATTATTATGGGCTCCATAGTTATTTTTTCTCTTTTGTTCTTCATATTGGTATTTTGTGGGTTTTTGTTCTTATGTTTTCTGATAAATCTGTTAGTGGCTTAGTAATGTTACTGAAACAACTGTTTTTTATTTCATTGATTTTTCTCTATAAGCAATGGAGAAATGTTACGTTTGCTACATCCTTGAAGTTTTTTGCTTTTAGTTATCATTACCTTATTAAAGATATATAACTAGTACAATTACATATAATAATAAATAATATTATCTTAATTTTTTATTTTTGCTTATTTTGGGTTTGGTTTTTTTCTCTTTTCTTCAGTGTATCTAGGGGGAATTTTATGTCATTAAGTTTAGACCTTAATTTTCTAATATGGCATTTAGTGCTCTAAGTTAAACACTAATTTATCTCATAAATCCATTTCACTTATTTTTCCTTTTGCTTTTTTCTATGACCCACTGGTTATTTACAAGTTTGTGATTTATTTTCCAAATACTTAATAATTTTCTAGTTTTTCTTTCTTTCTTTCTTTCTTTCTTTTTTTTTTGAAGGCAGAGTCTTATTTTGCCGCCCTTGGTAGAGTGCCATGACATCACAGCTCACAGCAACTTCTAGCTCTTGGGCTTAGGCAAATCTCTTGCCTCAGCCTCCCAAGTAGCTGGGATTACAGGAGCCCACCACAATGCCTGGCTATTTAGTTTTTATTTCTAACTAAATTTCACCATAGTCAAAAAATTTTTTGTAATTTATGCCCTTTAAATTTCCTCTTTTATGGGCCAGAATATAGTCTTCCTTGCTAAATGTTTTGTGTACACTGGAAATGAGTCTTCATTCCTCTGTGTGTGGAGTGTTCTATACATGCCAATTAGATCAACTTTATTGATGGGGCTATTCAAGTCTCTTATATCTTAACTGATTTTACATCTCTTTGTCCCATCAAATATTAAGAGTAAGAAGCTGAACTAGAGTAGAAGCTCTGTAACTTGACCACCCACGGGACTATAATAAATTACTCAACATACAGAGATGGCCAACATAAGGAACTTCTAATGAGTACATGTCCAGTCTATGAAAATTGAGTCAACTTAAGGAGCTGATCAATGTAGTGAGGTGGTCAACTATGGAGGTGCTTCTGTATTTGACTATTAATGCTTATTGCCCAACATTGTCTTAGCTGTATATCTCATCATAAATTTTGAAACTCTCTTATTAAGTACATAAACATGGGATTGTTATGTCCTTTTAATGAATTGACCTCTGCAATGATATTTATTCTTTGAAATATTCTTCACTCCAAAACTATTTTTTTCTTATATTAATGTAGACACTACAGGCTCTTTTAAATTACTTTTAGCATGACATGTCTTTTCTCATCATTTTACTTTTAATCTATTTGTATGTTTATATTTTGAGTATATTCTTGTAGGCAGCATATAGTTGAGACTTACATTTTCATATATCTGATAATCTTTGCCTTTTAATTGGAGTATTTACACCTTTTATATTTAGTATGATTACATTATGGTTGTGTTTGGTGGTGTGCTACAAACTCTAAAACAACCACAAATCTGTAATTTGTTATTTTTTTCATTCAACCCATTTCTTATTTGTTTCTTTGTATCCACTTTGTCTGCCCTCTTTTGAATTAGCTATTTTTAAGATTAATTTTCTCTTTATGACCAGCTTATTAGGCAAAAAATTTTGTTTAGATTTTTAGTGGTATTTTTGGAGTTTGTAAAGAGTTTGTAAATTAAATACTCTTTAATTTATCACAGTGTCTCTTCATACAGTATTATATCATGTGTACTATAAGAACTTTACAACAGTATACTTCCATTTTCCCATATAGATGTTTGGACTATCATCATACATTTAACTTCCACATATGTTTAAATCCTATAATTTAAAATACAGGGTTGTTTTACTTTAGATCATCCATTAACTTTTCAAAAATAGTTCATAATATGCATATATATATTTTACATAGCACAAAGTCCATTCATTTTGAAATGACAAATGAAAGATTTTTTTTTGTTTGTTTGAGACAGAGTCTCACTATGTTGCCCTTGGTAGAATGCCGTGACATCACAGCAACCTCAAACTCTTGGGCTTAAGCAATTCCCTTGCCTCAGCCTCCCAAGTAGCTGGAACTACAGGCACCTGTCACAATTCCCAGTTATTCTTTTTTTTAGTTGTCATTGTTGTTTAGCGGTCCTGGCTGGGTTTGAACCCACCAGCCCTGGTGTATGTGGCTGATGTCCTAATCACTGAGCTACAGGTGCCGATTCCAAGGATCTTTGGTAACTTACCAACTGGTGCAGCTATTAAGGTAAATCAATTTTAGAATAGTTTCATTCCTTCAATAATATGACTTGTGTCAATTTACAGCTAATTACTATTCCACCCACAACTCCAGGCAAACACTAATATTTCCATCTGCATAAATTTTACTTT
The DNA here is from genome assembly GCA_963574655.1 of Perodicticus potto. Lineage (NCBI taxonomy): Eukaryota > Metazoa > Chordata > Mammalia > Primates > Lorisidae > Perodicticus > Perodicticus potto. Next base: position 7,936 of record CAUYRH010065390.1, on the reverse strand, counting down.
TCTGAAATTTTTATCTAAATGGAATCATATAATATTTGGTCTCTTATATCTAGCTATTTCACTTAGTAAAATGATTTTTATGACTATGCATGGCATAGTTAGTTTCTTTTTGTTGCAGAACAGTCTCTTATTGTATGGATACACTATATTTTATCTATCAATTCACAGTTGATAGACATTTAAATTGTTTTTGGTTGTCATCTGTTATAAGTAATGCTATTAATAATATTCACAGGAATGTCTGTGTGAATATATGTATTTATTTCTCTTGGGTAGATATCTGGGAGTGAAATTACTGGGTTTCATGTTGGTTATATTTTTAACTTTTTATGAAGGTACCAAACATTTCAAAACTGACCGCACTATTTTTACATTTACCAGCAGTATCTGAGAGTTCTACTTTCTCCATATCTTTATCAATACTTGTTAATGTCTGTCTTGTATCTTATGTCCATCCTATTGTGTATGAAATATTATCTCATTATAGTTTTGTATGCATTTTCTTAGGGTTAACAATGTTGTACATATTTTATGTACTTGTTAATTATTCATGTATTTTCTTTTGTGAGATGTTTGTTCATATATTTTACCCATGTTTTGAAATTTTGAAGGCAATCAAGTCTCCTTATTTTTGAGTTGTAAGAATTCTTTGTAAATTATGGATAGAAGTCCTTTACTGAATAAGTGTTGTGCAAGTATTTTCCCTCAGTCTATTGCTCATCTTCCATTTTTCTTAAGGATGTCTTTTAAAAGTTTTGAATTTTGATGGGTCTAATTTATGAAGTTTCTCTTTATGGACTGTGCTTTTGTTGTCATAACAACTTAAAATAGAGAGTGCTCTGTAAATATCCATTATTCTGTTTCAGGGTAACTGTCTTCCCTCTAGTAACTGTACCTAAAACTTCAATAGTCCTGGTCTTTTATACTTTGAACTCAGTCTCTTCAACTTAGAGAGACTATTGAACTTCACCTGTTTCCTCTCCTTATGCCGTAGCTTAGAAACCTGCTCAATGCAGTAAGTGGGCAAAAGTTTAGGGATCCACTTGTTTTATTTCTGTTTCTTAGAGATAATTTAAATATTAATTCAATTTATTTTCTAATTCATTTTTATCATTTTGAGAAAATTGAGATTTGATGCACAAGTTATCATAAATAGATTTTTAAGACTTTATCTACTTCATTTATTAAGATTACAATCATTGCTGCAAGGAATTTAAAAATCTATAAAAGGAAATATTAATTAAAAACATAGTTATATGTTGTGTGAAGCATATTTTAAAAGCTAAGAAAAAGCAGTTCTGTGGAGAGAAAAAAGCTCTTCATTCATCCACATATGTATACCATTTAGCTGCCAGCAGTAGGTGCCTTGTCCTGGTTTCCTTACCCATTAGAATTCAACAAAGATGTTATAGTGGCTGTTGATAGTTATAAAGTGTCAATACTTTTATTAAGAATTTGATCAAAGAATGTGAAAACTTGGAAGACATCTTGGTGATCATCTACTGCTTCCATTTCCTTTTTTTACATATGAGAAAGAAAATATGGTAATTAATATTAACACACACACACACAAAACAAACAAGAAAATAAACAGTTTAGAGGCAAGTTAGGGCTTAACTCAAGACATCTGACCTTGGGGCTCTGTACTATTTTTTTTCCCCAAATAATCAAGAACTAAAGCATACAACTAACTGTGTTTCATTTGTGGAAAACTGGTTCTGTAGAAAAGGACTTACATTAGTCAAGATGGTAACCTGTTATGTGTACTGGTGTTCTTTTTATGCCTAAGGAAAATAGCCATTGTATGGGTTATGGTCCTGGTATTTAAAAACTCTTCTTAAATGGTTGAAACAAAGAGAATTTTAATAGTAAGACTTAATAGAAGTATGAAGAGATATAAGAGAGAAAAGAAGGGATAATAAGACACTTATAGACCAGCAACAGTGAGAAATTATCACTCATACTTAAGAGTAGTGATAATTTAGAGCCAAAAGAGCAAGAAGAAATATTAGCTTTAGCAGTGGTTCTCAACCTTCCTAATGCTGCAATGTATTTTCATTGTTGAAAAGGGGTCACAACCCACAGGTTGAGAACCACTGCTTTAGAGGGCCCCAGTGAAAGGTGGCTTCTCTGTAGGAGCATAATCATGGAGAAATATAACTACTCACTTAGACACTGTGGTAAAACCTGAGTGGGATCAAAGCAAAATATTCTTACTTATTCTTGTTTCTTCCTTTTAGTTTCCTGCCAACATTCTCAGTGTTTGAACCCAGCTAGAAGCCAGATAATAAGGAAACCTGCTGTTGTAGTCCATAGTGGTCAGCTTCCTGTGACCCAAAGAAGAGCAAAACTAGGGAAAGATTGAATATGTAAATGGAGAATAACAAGTACAGTTTAGGGGATTAAATCCTGAAGACAACCCTTACATGGACTTTGTTAAGATTAGTGTGCTCTGTTGGCTTTGAGGAAGTACTTATATCTTAGTTAATAGAACTTTTATTCATAGATGGGCATAAATCAGGAGGCTCAGCAAGTAAATGAAGTTACCACTTAGAGTTTCAAACATGTCTTATATCAGCTTACAGTCTGTCTCCCATTTCAATGTTACATAGAAATATGGATACGTTTCTGTTTATGGGCAGTTGTGAGAATGAGACAGAAAAGAGGAGGGAAAAAGAGCATATTGCATACCTATAAGCCTCTAATGAATGAGGTCTCCATCACTCAGTCACTCCATTTATTCAATAAACTGTTTTGAAAACAAATGCTTTGAAGTGAAGAACAGACAGAAGGTTGATGAGGAAGGGATGCTAACATGATTATAAAGTAGAGTTTACACTGAAGAAGTTTATGAATATGAGAAGCCTGAGTAGGAACAGGGGTTAGTAATTACATGATCAGTAATTACTATAAAGTGGTTATAACAAGTAGGACTCTTGTTTTCAAGTAACAAGATGCAAAACACCATAAAAAGAAAGGAAATTTTATTATAAGAAGACTGAACTATTAATATTTTGTGCAACTCTGCAGCTGGAATTCAGCCAGGCCTTTGGAACCAGAGGTACACACTTGGTCAGGATTCCCTCCTCATTTCTACTCTCTACTCTCCTCTGGGCCTTCTTATCCCTCCCTCCCCATATACTTTAATCTCTTCCTCTACATGCTCACTTTCTCTGTTTTTCAAAGAAGCCCTTGGAGAAAGCATTTCTAAATTCCTTTCTGAAGAGGAACTGAATGCAGTGCCAATCCCAACTTCTAAGTAATTCAAATTCTGCCTCTAGTTGGATGGGGTGACCACTCTCATCCCAATTAACTGTGGCTATAGGAAGAAATCATATGGGAAAGATGTGCCCTGTTCTGAGTGCCCCTTGCATATGGGAAGAGTGTGTCCAAGCCCAGAAAATGTGGTGATGCATCTGTAGCCCAATTGTTGTCTAGCACATGAGCTCAAAAATAGTTATTTCAAAATTTTCAAAAATGTAAGTCAAACCAATTATTGTTCAAGAAGTAAACATATTTAAATGAATGTATTTAAAGTCTATCTAATCAGTATTTCATTATTAAGGAAGATTCAAGATTAGGAGTTATAGATGAGGAAAATTCAAGGGAGATGCATTTTTAGTATATGACAATTTAGAGGACAGAGGTCTGGGATGGAGAGTGGAATGCCAAAAGAAGTTCATACAAACCCTTTGCTTTTCCACTCCGTGTATTTCTTTTTCCTGTTTTTAATGAGATCCTTTGGGAATTTATGATACTGTTTTATCATGGCTTTATTTGAAAGACTGGAGCCTTTCCAGATGGTAACTCAATATATAACTCAATTTAATAGACTTATTGAAACCTTTCATTCTTTGCTTCCTTCTTTTCTTCCCTCCTTCCTTTTTCTTCCTTCTTTTCTTCCTTTCCAGTGTTCCAGACTGAACTGATGTTTTTTTTTCCAAATCTGATATCCCAAAAGATAACAAATTAAAAATTTTGTTATTTCTTGTTTGCATGAGCTTCAGTTTATTATAAAGCATCTTTAAATTTAATCAAAAGTGATAAATGAAGTTATATCGTCCCATTCACAATAACATATGCAAGCAATAAAGACATTGCACACCTGTCTGACTGCAAAGTCTGGTATTTGCTATGGTAATTACTATTGATGACATCAAGATTTGTAATCAAAGAATTAGAAATATGATTCTGGTTGTTTTGTAACATTATAAAATCTTTATCTTCACAACTGAAAATAAAAAAGGAATAAATGGAGCATTGCATATAACTGACATGCAAACTGCTATTCCTTCTTTCTCCATTAAATTAAATTGGACTTTTTCCTTGTCATTCCATTTTCTTTAAAATCTTCGTATTGATAGTCTTTCCAACCTTGTCCTGATTCACAAGGCAATTTCTATGTTATTGTTTTGCAAACAAAATTGAACTTCTCTTCTGAAGTACAAAGCTCCCCCTTAAGTGGTCCTTTTTAGTATTTTCTCTTCCAGAGGGAAACTTTTTATATTTCTCAATAATTCTAAGAACCGAGTTGCAGCCTTCATCGCTACTCCATCTTCTGCCTTTAGCTTCACCAAGGATGTTTCTAGCATCTTGATTTTACAATTTATTAATTCCTTTTATTCTAATGTAATCTACTCCAAGTATATAACACATTTTGCCCCAAGTCTCAAAATTTCCAGCGTAAATATCTCAAATTGTGAATTTATCTTGTCAACAAGAATTTATTGTTCTGTCATCAACTGTTCTTTCTATCAATTCCAAAGGGGACATTTGTGTATATCTCCTTGAGCACAAGGTCACAGTTTCTCAAGGAGATGTGCCTAGTGGAGTTACTGAGTCCTAAGGTACGTACTTGTCCCTCATTAGATATTTCAGATCATTCTCCAAAATAATACCAATTTACATTGCTGCCATCTCATAATATTGTCACTTTCCTCAATATTTACCCCTCAGCTGTAATAATTATGTCATTGTAATTTTCTTCTTTCCACATTTTTATGGGTCCTTTATTCTTCTGTGATATCTATGTACATATTTTGTTTGTGAGATGTCTCTATTTATTAGATATATTTAAGATTTTAAAATACATATATGAAAAATACTGACCTTTTATAAACATTTAGCCAATATTGTACCCAAATACATAGCACATTTTACATGTTCTGTCATAGTGGGGTCACATTTATTAAACTTTTTTTTTGTTATTTGTCTCTTTGAAGTTTTCGTTAATGTTTTTTATGCCACTATTATAAAAATAAAGTTCTATGTTCCTTCTAAATGTTTTACAGTTTTATTTTCATATTTAGATATGTCAGCAACTTGGAATTAATTTTTTTTTGTGAAATGGGAATATAAGTTTATTTTCCACGTGATGTGAATTTATCATTTCTATTGCCAGTGACCTATAAAGTCATCACTATAATAGTCCCTGTTGCTATATAGCATATTCTCTTATTTGATTCCCTTGATCTGAAATTCTAGCCCCATGGCAATACCACTCCCAATCTTACTTTGATTATAAAATTATTTGGAATATCTTTGATTTAATTTTGTATTTTATAATTCAAGAACTATTCTTTTGGACTGAGATTTTGTAAGTTTGAGGAGAATTGATATTGTTATGATATTCTTTCCTTTTCATTTGTCTATTCCAAATTTTTCTATTTTCTATTTCAAAAGATTTAGATGGTGTGTTTTTTGTTACATGGATAAATTGCATAGCGGAGAGATCAAGGATTTGAGTGTACTCATTGCTTAATCATGTACATTGTGCACAAAGGGTAGTTTTTGATCCCTCTCACCCCACCATCATCCTCCTTCTTATTTTCTGTATATATTATTCCACTTGGTGTGACCATATACATCATCATTTAGCTTCTATTTATAAATGAGAATATATGGTATTGGTTTTTCCATTCCTAAGATAATTCATTTAGAATAATGGTCTCCATTTCTATACAAGTTTATGAAAAGCCATCATTTCATTCGCTTTTTATGGCCTGAGGAGTACTCTCTGGTATATGTACACAGAAAATTTACTTTATCCATTCTTCAGTTGATGGCCACTTAGGTTTATTGCATATATTTGCTACTATGAATATTCTGTGACAAAAATTTTGGTACAATGCAAGAATTTTTTGGTACAGGTTCTTTATTGATATAATAATTTATTTTCCTTTGTGTAGATAGCCAGTAATGAGATTGCTGGATTGAATGGCAAATTTACTTTCAGTTCTTTGAAAAATCTCCATACATTTTTTCCATAGAAGTTGTATTAATTTACATTTCCACCAAAAGTGTATAAGCATTCCCTTTTCACTGCATCCATGCCAGTATTTAATATTTTTTTGATTTATTAATAATGGCCATTCTGAAAGGGGTAAGGTGGAATCTCATTGCAGTTTTAATTTGCATTTCTCTGATAATTAATGCTGTTGAGCATTTTTTCATGTTTTTGTTGGTCACTTATATATCTTCTTTCAAAAAAAATCTGTTTATGTTTTTTGCTCATTTTTTTTATTAAATCATAGCTGGGTACCTTAATGCAATTATGGGGCATAATGTGCTGGCTTTATATACAATTTGAAATACTTTCATCAAACTGGTTAACAAAGCCTTCACCACATTTTCTTAGTTATTGTGTTAAGACATTTATATTCTACACTTAGTAGATTTAACTAACATGTACTCTTGTAAAATACACCATAGGTGTGGTCCCACCAATTACCCCCTCCCCTCCTCTCCCCTTCCTCTTTCCCCTTCATCTTGGGCTGTAGTTGTGTTATAGTATTCATATGGAAGTGTGGGTGCTTATAAATTGGTTTCATAGTAGGGCTGAGTACATTGGATACTTTTTCTTCCATTCTTGAGATAATTTGCTAAGAAGAATATGTTTCAGCTCCATCCATGTAAATATGAAAGAGGTAAAGTCTCCATCTGTCTTTAAGGCTGCATAATATTCCATGATGTACATATACCACAATTTATTAATCCATTCATGGGTCAATGGGCACCTGGGCTTCGTCCATGTCTTAGCAATTATGAATTGGGTGGCAATAAACATTCTGTTGCAAATATCTTTGTTATAAAGTGAGTTTTGGTTTTCTGGATATATACCTAGTAGAGGAATTACAGGATCAAATGGCAGGTCTATTTTTAGATCCCTAAGTGATTTCCAAACATCTTTCCAAAAGGAATGTATTGATTTACAATCCCACCAGCAGTGCAGAAGTGTTCCCTTTTCTCCACATCCACGCCACCATCTATGGTTTTGGGATTTTGTGATGTGGGCTAATCTTACTGGGGTTAGATGATATCTCAAAGGGATTTTGATTGCATTTCTCTGATTAAAGATGATGAGCATTTTTTCACGTGTCTGTAGGCTATGCACCTGTTTTCTTCATGGAAGTTTCTCTTCAAGTCCCTTGCCCACCCTGAGATGGGATCACTTGTTCTTTTCTTGCTAATATGTTTGAGTTCTCTGTGGATTCTGGTTTTTAAACCTTTGTTGGAGACACAACCTGCAAATATCTTCTCCCACTCTGAGGGCTGTCTGCTTACTTTACTTACTGTGTTCTTAGCTGTGCAGAAGCTTTTTAGTTTGATCAGATCCCAGTAATGTATTTTTGGTGTTGCTTCAATTGCCCTGGGGGGGGGGGGGTGTCCTCCTCATAAAATATTTTCCAAGGCTGATTTCTTCAAGTGTTTTCCCTGCACTTTCTTCTAGTATTTTTATAGTTTCATGTCTTAAGTTTAAATCCAGTGAGACTCTATCTTTGTTAATGGTGAAAGGTGTGGGTCCAGTTTCAGTCTTCTACAGGTTACCAGCCAGTTCACCCAGCACCATTTGTTAAATAGGGAATCTTTTCCCCACTGAATGTTCTTGATTGGCTTATTGAAGATCAAATGATAGGTAGCTGGGTTTATCTCTTGG
>CAUYRH010065385.1:0-35878 GCA_963574655.1 Perodicticus potto | reverse complement strand
TATAGTGATTAAGAAAATGCTATGAGGGCTATCTCTCACAGTACGATCAAAATGTTTCTGATTGTATATGAAGCACATTCTGCCCTATGATTGCACCAATGTACACAATTATGATTTAATAAAATTATTTAAAAAAATGGATTTGGCCATAAAATTGATGACATCTTTTTATGGCATTTTGCATATAGATATATGTGTGTGTGTGTGTATACATATGTATGTTATATGTGTGTATGTATATATGTGTTTTAAAAATTAAATACATTTTGCTTCCTGCTTTCAACCAGGATCACCATTTCTCTGCATTTAGCTAACAATTGATTTGCAGATAGATGTAGAGAAAACATTCCTGTATGACTTTGAATTTGTTGACACCCTTTCTCAGCTATTATGTCTTTTCTGTATCTAAGGAGACCCAGAGAAATTAAGGGACTTGCCCAAAATGACACAACCATTTAGTGGCAGAGCCAAACAGAATTTAGTATTTTTGACTCCAGACCCAGAGGTAAGAGACATTTGATGAGGGGGAAGCTTGGATAATAACCCCAACCTTGCCGTAGATGTGAGTTTCCTTCTCTTTTCCTAGAACTCAGTTTTCTAGCCCCAGAAAGGACTGCTGCATGGAGGTGCAGTGATTGATTTATGGTTTCTGCATCATTTTATAGTTCCCTTGCTATACATGCAAGTGCTGTTGATGTTTGTCCACCTGTGGGGTGGACTTCAGGCTCCAGCATTAGGCAGATATGAGGACCGCAGCTCCTTCACTCACTAGTTCTGTTCTCTTGAGCAAAATAACTTCTTCATGGCTCAGTTTCCTCATCTGCTATGTTATTAATAATAATCTCTAGTTCATAAAGTCACTATGAAGCTTACACAAGATAACACATGCAAATATAGTACATGGATGAAAATATGTCCCTTGTACATAGTAAATGCTTGATAAATATTTAAAAAATCTAATTACTCCTTTTATTACTAATAGTAGTAGAAATAAAATAGGACACGAGACTAAATGGCCTCTAAGTATTCTTCTGGTTCTGCCTGCTCCCATGAGACCACTTTGGGAAGTCATAGCCTCATGTTCATTGAAGTCTTGCTCTAGTGACCAATACCTATATGTGAATAATTGAGTGGCAGGTGAGCCATCATCAAAACGATAGTTAATTATTTTAAATTAGTCATGATTTAAATCGTTTCTTACCTACCCGAAAAAATCAACTTAAATTCTGATGAAAAATTTCCATTTTCACTTTTAGTGCATCGATGTTTTTTTTAATGTTTATTATTTAGACATACGCTGTTGAAGGTTGGTTTAAATGACAAAGTTGGGGCGGGTTGGGACTGTATAGGTATGTTTTGTGTATTAGAAGACTATTGATTAAACTCTATGCTCTTTTTGAAGGTTTGAGAGGTAAGACTGGACCAGTGGGGCTTGCTGGTCAGAAAGGGGACCAAGGGGAGACAGGAAAGAAAGGACCCATGGGACCAGAGGGAGAGAAAGGAGAAGACGGTCCCGTCGGGCCTCCTGGACCAAAGGGCGACAGAGGAGAGCAAGGGGACCCAGGGCTGCCTGGAGTGTGCAGATGTGGGAGCATCGTGCTCAAATCCGCCTTTTCTGTTGGCATCACAACCAGCTACCCAGAAGAAAGACTTCCTATCATATTTAACAAGGTCCTCTTCAACGAGGGAGAGCACTACAACCCCACCACCGGGAAGTTCATCTGTGCCTTCCCAGGGATATATTACTTTTCTTATGATATCACATTGGCTAATAAGCACCTGGCAATCGGGCTGGTCCACAATGGGCAATACCGCATAAAGACCTTCGATGCCAACACAGGGAATCATGACGTGGCTTCGGGGTCCACAGTCATCTATCTGCAGCCGGAAGATGAAGTCTGGCTGGAGATATTCTTCACCGACCAGAATGGCCTCTTCTCAGACCCTGGCTGGGCAGACAGCTTATTCTCTGGGTTTCTTCTATATGTTGACACGGATTACTTAGATTCCATATCAGAAGACGACGAACTGTGATCAGGACTGCTGATCTAAAGGTTCCGAGATTCCCTCGGCAGATGCTTTGATTTAATCTGGGACTCTAGAAGGTGGAACAAGAAGGAACAGGATCCAAAGATCTGATTCCCACTCAGATTCCAAAGCATTTACATTTGAGCAGAATCTATCAAAACAAGATGAGCCACCACCAACAGTTGAAAGCACACCAAAATGAATTCTATAAAACAGTATATGTAAATTCAGATATGAATTCTCTTGAAAGCAATGTTTATAAAATATTTAAACAGATTAAAGACAATGTTAACAAATTTTATATTAAATGCCCTGAGTGATAAAACCATCTGGCAATGACATTGCCTCATTAAATATTTTAAAAAATTCATTTTTGTCTGTTATTTAAAAGAATCATTACATCTCAAACACAGTCTTTGATAATTCTCAAGAAGCTATCGTAAGTCAAAAACCCAAGATAAGAGATGCTGAGTATTTTCAAGCAAGCTAATGTAACATGATAAATCTCTTTTTTTTAATTTTTTATTCTCTCACACTTGTGTATATTCACTCAACAACTCTTTAATGAGCCGGTAGGGATGAGATACTGTGGTGCTGGGTTAGATTCAGTGATGGGTTGAGGCAAAATCTCTACTCCCATGCAGGTTACTGTGTGATAAAAACATTACCAAAATTTACTGTGATGAGCACCACAGAAAACAGGTTGATATGATGCTAAAAGCACTTAGGACTCCTATATTGGGGGTTGGAGGCCAGACAAGGTTTTACACATGGAAAAAACACAAGTCATGCTCAGGTATGTGTGTTTAACTGGGTGAGATGGATGGAAAGAGAGCAAAAAAAAATCAGCATCTGCATTCTCCTCTTTCTCAACACATTATTGATATGTCCAATTGGGAATGGGCAAAAAAACCTAGAGATGGAGTAGACTTGAGGGTTACAGAAATAAAGACTGAAATGGAGAGAAACAGCCATCCTCCCAAATGCTGTACCATGATAGTTTCCCAGGACAAACATGCACCCTAATAGTTTTCTCATAAATATGAGCACTACTTTACATTGTGGTAAGACATTGTTTCTCATGGATTTCCTAGCTCTTATATTCAAATAAATCAAACTATATGTCCAGTGATTTAGGAGAGTGCTGATGGGGGGAAAGAACAAGGGGAGGAAGAGGGAGACCAAATGTCTGAGTAAATAGATGTCCCTTCCCAGCTACACACTTCCCTTAGTCCCACTCTCTCATTTGTGCCTTGCTGAACTTCAATTCACAATCTGCCTCATCTACCACTCCCTTGGCTTGTAGTAATAGCCTTCCCTTAGTCCTTCCCTTAATACCTTCTAGTTTTTCTTCCTCTATTGGTTCATTTGTTTAATAAATCTCCTTAATGCCTCTTATGTTTGAATCACCATCCTGGAGCATATGAAGACAGAGGAATACCAAGAAGAATATGGAACTGCCCTCACCATCAAATTTCTAAGGTGAAAGAAAAGAAATGACATGCACACACACAAAAATACCTATACATCTGAGAAGATGACATGCTAAACAATGGTGTTGAACTTGACACAGAAGCAAAATTCTGTGAAAGAGGAAGAAATGTTTATTTCCAAATTAGGATGTTAGAGAGGAAGAAAAGGAAAATCTCTGCCCTCTCAGCCTTGAGTGATGGGTAGGACTTATTAGTGGTCCAAGTGGGATAAAGGGCATTTAAGATGAGGGTAATAAAGGGACAAAGTATGAAAGTGACAATAGGCACCCAGACAAGGGTGTCTCAGCTGCATTTTGTTTTATACCTTCTTCTTTCCCTTTCTCTCTGTAGTTTCATTTTCAGTAAACAGCATCATTACTCACCCTGCACCAGAAGAAGAATCAATGGGCCATGTTTGTAAGAGCCACAAAAGCCACATGGATAGGTGACTTCACTACTGAGGAAGTGTGCAGCCCCTGTGTGTTCCAGAATTGGGTGCTGCCATTATCAGAGGTGACATCTGCAATGAAACAGCAGGTGTGTCAGAGGGCAATCCTTGCTTCCCCCTTTTCAGCCCTGTCTTGCTTCAGTTGTCTTCCTCTGCCTGCCATACTTGGTCCCTCTGTTGCTCTCCTTCTGAGTCAGGACACGGGTCCAAGAGACCAGGAGCAAGGAGCCTTGGACCAAGATGAGATGCAAAGGTGTTTTGAGATAGCCACCTGCCTACAGGTAACAGCCAAAGCTGGAATTCCAGGGAAGGGAGTACAAAAAGCAACCAACACATGTAGCTAATCTAGAGAAAATGAAAATATGGGTCCTTTGAAGACTATAGGATTTTCTGGAGATATTAAAAATGGAAAAGTTATTGTAAACTGTCATAAAGTCATAAACTACAGATTACTATGATTAAAATTTTCTTCTGATCATAATCCACAAATGCATTCATATTTTTGATATTGTTATCTTTTAAATGTTTCTTTTATTACAAAGTCTATTTTGAGTAACTTTTAAAACTGAAGTTTCTTTCATTGGTTTTATGCCTGGAGATGAATTTTATTTTCTGGCGAGATGGTGCTAAGGATGGGATAGAGCTGATATGGGAAAGAGAGAGCTGTTTGGTATTAAAAGGATAAAAATCTTAAGCAAATGCAAGTATCTTTTATTCCTTAAAAAAAAAAAAAAGTAGCAGATGCAATTTATTCACATTATGTTTATTTATATAAAGAAAAAAGAAGAGCAATTTTGGTTTAAAAAAATTCCAAGTCTCATTCCAATCATTCTTTGTAGGGGCTGACTTGTAATGAATATGTATTAAGCAAAATTTATTGACTGTACACCATCTTGTTCCAAAAGGATTTAAAGCCACTTACAAAGATAGATAAAATACAAAAGGAAAACAGCAATAAAAAGCAGATGAGAAGAAAAGGGCAAGACAACCAAGAAAGGAAAGAGTGAGGCTGACACAAAACTGTGTGTTCTTGAGTGTCTGCCTGTGCTGGGCATTCAGAGGGCACGTGTGTCTCCTTGCGTGTGTGTTTCCTTGCCCGTGTGTGTGCACAGAGTATGTTCAGCTCACTCGTCACTGCCAATAATGATGCTTATGGTAAAAAAAAAAGTAGATTCCATAAACTCTGAATAAACTTTTCTCTACCACTCTGTAAAACATCATCAACATAAATACATTTTAAATATGGAATGTTTTTTCCTGTATACCTTCCTTTCTCCCTGTCCTTTTGGAGCTCCACTTTCAATAAATGGCATCGCTAGCCACCCTGCGCCAAAGCCAAAACTCTAAGATGCATTATAGACATCTTCCTTCCCTTGCACACTAAATTTTGCCCTGCATGAATTTCCTACGGTTCTGGCCACTTCATGCATGTCTCTGATTCCCTGCACCTGTCTATTCCCAATGCCAAGGTTTCATTCATAACATTCAACATCACTTTCTCGAATCAATACAAGACTTGATAACTGGTCCTTTGCCTCCAACCACAACCCTCCAATCCAACCTCCATATCCTGGGGTGCACATGTTCTCCTCAAATGCAAATGTGCTCAAAGCCATTTCCCAGCCCTAACACTGGCAATGGCCTCCACAATCCCCACAACACAACAGGTGTCTTGAACGTCGACGGGTCTTGCTATCAGGCATGCATTTCATATCCTTTTTACTGGTATCAATACTTAATTTCCTTCTGAAGGCTCATCTCTCTTAGAGTGCTGAGTACAGGAGCTTCTCAGTAGAATTGACTCTTCCCATGTGTAGCTCTCCAGCCTGATTCATCAGAGCATTCCACTTACCCAAATAATGGACTCAGGCGGCTCCATCAAAGCCCACAAAATTTTTCTGTGACTTTTATGAAAGATAATCTTATTCTTTCACCTTGGACATGAGCCTGGGAGCTTCTATCAGCCATCTCACCATCACAGAGCATAGAACCATTTGAGAGTGGAGCCATCTATAGGGGCAGCAGAAAAACAAAGATAGAGAGAGGAAAATGGGTGTTGGAGTCATTATTTGAACCCTGATCTAGATATGCCCCTAGCCAGTTCTTCCCTTGTTCTTTTCAGGTATAACAACCATTAATGCACTCTTATTTGAGCCCATTGAGTATTTTGGTCACTTTGCACAAGATGTTTCCCTACCTAATCTGCTTATGTGCACAGTCACATCTTCAAAAGTCACCACATGCAAATTATAATTCAAGAGAATGCAGATGGCTACAGTTCTGGGATGCGTCCCTTTCACGCCTCTGCGCATGGTACTTCATTTGCTCAGAATGCCTTCGCTGGCCTGTCTGCATGACTAACTCGCCTTTCAAGACTCAGCTTGAAAGTGACTTTCTTTCCTCTAACTCTCATCTTCCGCTGTTCCAGAAGGGGATCACGATGACTTCATGGTTTTCCTTGCTGCCTGGGAACTACGGTGTAGTCATGGTAGCAATAGTAAACATTTACTGAGCACTTTTTATATGGCTTACTAATATTCTCTCACTTGGTCCTTACTAGGATCTGGTTTGTGTATCCTCAAGATTCCTATGTTGAAACCTAATCAGCAATGTGATCATATTGGGTGGGGGGCAGGTGGGACTGGTGGAAGTAATTAAGTCATGAAGGCTCTGCCCTTACTTAAAAAAAAAAAAAAAAAGGCCCCAGAGAGCTCCTTCTACCATGAGAGGACACAGTGAGAAGATGGCCATTTATGAACCAGGAGCTCACCCTCACCAGACACCAGATATGCTGGCACTTTGATCTTGGACTTCCAAGGGTTCACAATCTACCTAGTTTTTGATAATTTGTTCTATCAACCCAAATAAAATAAGACAGTCCTCACGACAATTATTCTACCCATTTTGTAGATAGGGAAACTGAGGGACAGAGAGGTTCAGAAATGTGTGGTATGGATAGCGAGTGGCATGGCAGCCCCGGGCCACTGAGCTACAAAATCCAGGCTCTTAATTATGGCCTCGGGGCCACTGCTCCTGTGTTTCCATTCTGATGGAATGTGTCTCTGATGGAAATGTGTCCCATTCATCTTGATACCGCCGTACTCTGCACCGTGCCTGCCATAGCACATGCAAAACAAAGATGTGACGAAGTAATCAGTGACAAGTTCTGCCCGTGTTGGGGGAGGGGGCCACAGTAGAAAAAACGCCATAACCATCTCAGACATTAATCAAGATCCTTCAGTTTAGACTATAATTGTCAGAATCACACTTGACCTAGCACAAGATAAAGGGAGCTCACTAATATAACAAAAATTCCAGGTCCAGACCTGTTCACTCTGTGACGGTCACCAGCATTTTGTCCCTCTCGGTCTACAGAATAGCTCCCCTCCGTGCTGGCTTTGCTTTCAAACAGCTTCTCACCTTTTTGCAAAGGTGGTCATCAGCAGCTCCATGTTGGAAAGAAAACAAATTCTTCTTCTCAAAAGTTCCCACACGAGACCTGGGGGACAGCCTTTTGGTCCTAATTGGTGTGACTGGTCCTGCCTACCCCTCAACCAACAATCAGCCCAGGCAGACACTGTTCCCATTGGCCAGGCCCACATCACACCCCACCCCAGCACTAGATGTAGAATCAATCCCTTCTAAGTTACGGGGGCTGAGGATGGGAAGAGATCATCTCCCAAAGGAAAATAAAGGTGCCAGGGCAGGAAAATGAAGGATGTTAAATTGGCAGTCAAAACAAGCAACATCTCTAGGCTGTTCCCGTATAAAATCAAAAACACATTTATTTTGTCTGTAGGATGCAAAATAAATGTGTTGCTAGAATGTTTTTTCTCTGAGATAATCTAATTGTTTATGCTATTTGGTCAGAACTGACTAAGTCTTTCTTTCTGTAAGCGCCTGGCATCTGTGATGACCTCATCCCACAGACTGTTACAATGCTGGTCTCCGACCAACGCTTCTAATGAGAGAATAAATTATTCTCAGCTGAATCCTTCTTCCACTCAAACCCTGTGATTCTCGACATGGATACCCTGGAATATCCAACAATAAATGCTTTTATCTTTGATGATTATAAAAAGAAGGGAGAGAGCATCCTTGGAGATGAGTCTCTTTATGGAACTGAAAAGGACCAGTAAATCTAATTCTTTCCTTGGCCACAGTGACAGCCCAATGGGGAGCTTACAAAGCCATCCTCAGCCATTGATGACATCACCCTTCTCCTACTTTCCCTTCTTGTTTTCTTGAGAGATTACCAATCAGGGCCTAACAATACCAGCGGGTACCATTTACTGGGCCTTGTTTGCAAACAGCACCACGCTGGATGGTGTTAGATGGTCCCTGTTTTAGCCTCAGGAAAAGGCCTATTAGTGGCACATTCTAACCACTCCCATCTCCTCCTCTGCTCAAAGGGGAGCATTTGTGCAGACTTCGGGGGCTGGAGGATAGCTGTGATGAGAAGTTGCTTAAGCACGAGAATGGAGAAGGTCAAAGTCTCCTAAGGCCACATACTAAGGTCCATGTGGCTTATTCTCGCTTGAGAATGTGCCAGGCTCAGTCCAAAAAGAAGCTGCAGGGCATATTTAAAAGGATCTCACGATGGCTCGGCGCCTGTGGCTCAAGCGGCTAAGGCACCAGCCACATACACCTGAGCTGGCGGGTTCGAATCCAGCCTGGGCCCGCCAGACAACAATGACGGCTGCAACCAAAAAATGGCCAGGCATTGTGGCGGGCGCCTGCAGTCCCAGTTACCTGGGAAGTGGAGGCAGGAGACTCGCTGGAGCCCAGGAATTGGAGGTTGCTGTGAGCTGTGATGCCACAGCACTCTACCCAGGGCGACAGCTTGAGGTTCTGTCTCAAAAAAAAAGGATCTCAACATGGAAATTCGGATGACAGGACCCTGTGTACAGTTGCAGGCAGGGTTAAGAGAACCAAGCAAGGATGCTACGATGTCCAGGGGCTAGCAAGAGCAGGAGCCCATTGCTGCCCCAGGAGGGAGGAGCAGCAGTGGTGGCTGCAGAGGGCGACAGAGAGCTGGAGACTGGGGAGAGAAGCAGCCTACAGGGGCCTCCCCAGAACTGCCAGACAACACAGAAGCAGGCAGGGAGCCAGGCCCACCATCCCCTAACCGCCCTCACATCTACGGTCCAGCCTCTTGTCTGCATGAGTCAAACCCAAGGACAAGGAAGTCTGGGTGATGGCAGTGCCCACAGATGGCTTCTCAGGGAAAGTCCAGGACAAACAAGGACAGAGAGTGGATGGGAGCCAGGAGAGGGGGGTGGAGCAATGGGATCAAGCATCCTGGTGCTCCCCTTTTAGCCCTTTCCTCTTTGGAGTCTCCCTAAAATCCAATCAGTTGGTGCAATAAATCTGGTCCCCAGTCTTGAGTACAGCAGAGGGGATGCTTTCCAGAGCTATGTGCAATTTAGGCAAAAGGAGCCTCCAGTTGCAGAAGTGGTCCAGTGGTCCACTTACAAGAGAATTGCATGGGAGTCTGGGGTCAAGGCCTTGCAGTGATGAACAGAGGGTTTTACCTGTGTCCCCTCTGTAAGTCTGTCTCCTAAACTTGCAACAGTAACAAGCAGCTGGTGGAGCACTCAGGGGCTCAAGATTTGAACCAAATAGCTTTCCAGCTCTCCATGAGTTAAACGCTTCTTTTCCCTTTAGGGAGGAAACACTGAGGCTCAGAGAAATTTGCTCATTGTCAAGCCTTAAAGAATATGGGGGTCTGGTGCATATATCTTTGTCGTAAAATGATTTTTGTCATCTGTATATATACCTAGTAGAGGAATTGCAGGATCGAACGGCAGGTCCTTTTAGTTCCCTAAGTGTTCTCCAAACTTCTTTCCAAAAGGAATGTATTAGCTTGCATTCCCACCAGCAATGCAGAAGTGTTCCCTTTTCTCCACATCCATGCCAACATCTGTAGTTTGGGGATTTTTTTCTTAACAATTAATAAAAAAGGGTGGTGCCTGTGGCTCATTTAGTAGGGTACCGGCCCCATATACCAAGGGTTCAAATCTGCCCAAACTGCAACAAAAAAAAATAGCTGGGCATTGTGGTGGGCCCCTGTAGTCCCAGCTACTTGGGAGGCTGAGTCAAGAGAATTGCTTAAGCTCAAGAGCTGGAGGTTGCTGTAAGCTGTGACGCCACAGCACCCTACTAAGGGTGACAAAGTGAGACTCTATCTCAAAAAAAAATTGAATAAAAAAGATTAAAAACATAAATAAATAGGGCGGCACCTGTGGCTCAAGGAGTAGGGTACTGGCCCCATATAAAGTGGTGAGTTCAAAACCCGGCCCCGGCCAAAATCTGCAAAAATTAAAATAAAATAAAATAGTGGGGCTCTCAGTCCTGGCTGTCTGCCCGTAGCACCCAGGCCCTGTCCTGAGCACAAGCTCCTGCTCCCCTTGCCTCTAAAGGCCTCTTCTTTATGGCCCGGTTTCACAGCAGTATAATTGCAGCACGGGGAAACACTCCATGCTCCATTCTTGTCCTTTGATCCCAGGAGTAAGCATTGTTTTTCTCCTGCCTCAGCTGGAAGATAAGCCTATCACAATCCGGACTGGCCTATGCCCGGTCAAAATATCCAGTGTGCCCAGACCATGCAGCTCTGCCAACTCCCAAAATATCCAGTGTGCCCAGACCATGCAGCTCTGCCAACTCCCAAGATCCGAAACTGTACCAGCCTCCTTTGCTCTGCATAAAAAGCAAAGACTGGCCCCCAAGGACCGTGCTGATCCTGTGGGTCTGGCTTAGGCTTGCCAAGGAGAACCCAGGTAATCCTCTCACATCACCATTTAGAAAACTTGGGCAGTGTGAATTCCCCTCAGTGTCTCCCACAAGACAGTGTGCTCTAGTCAACACACACAGACTCATACTCTCACACACTCACACACAGACTCATACTCTCACACAGACACACACTCACACTCACACACACAGTCACACACACTCATACTCACACACTCACACACACTCACACACACACAGTCACACACTCATACTCACACACTCACACACAGACACACACTCACACACAGACTCATACTCTCACACACGCACACACTCACACACACACACAGTCACACACACAGACTCATACTCTCACACACGCACACACTCACACACACACACTCACACAGACTCACACACTCACAGACACACACACTCACACACAGACTCATACTCACACACTCGCACACAGACTCACACACACTCACACACACAGTCACACACACACTCACACACAGACTCATACTCTCACACACACGCACACACACTCACACACTCACACACAGACACACACAGTCACACACTCACACACACACACACAGTCACACACACTCACACTCACACTCACACACTCACACAGACTCATACTCTCACACACATACACACACTCACACATGCACACACACACATGCTCACACTCACACATACACTCACATGCACACTCACACCCACACGCGCGTGCGCACACACACAGTCACACTCAGACTCACACACACACAGAAGCCAGGATTCAGCAGGGTCACACTTTCCACAGGTCTTGCACATCCCCCACTTTCTAAGTCAGTTTGTAAATCAGTCCGAGACATGTTGGGTAAAAGAAGAGTCTTTTTGAAAAATAAATACTTTTTTGAAGTATGAAATTTTCAGTCTTGTACCAATGGTTTTCTAGAGACCCACTGACACATCCTGTCCCTCAAACTGTCATTCTGACATTCGGGCCAGATCAGATCCCTCTTTGTGGCAGGGACTGTCCTGTACATCATAGGACACGTGAGCACCCCGGCCTTCCACCCACTGGACTCCACCAGGACACGTGAGCACCCCAGCCTTCCACCCGCTGGACTCCACCAGGACAGGTGAGCACCCCGGCCTTCCACCCACTGGACTCCACTAGCGCTCCCTGCCAGTCAAGACAATCAACAGTGTCTCCAAACATTGCCAAATGTCTCCTGGGGGGACAGAATTGTTCCCAGTTGAGAACCACTTCTGTGCAATCTTGTCAGGAGGCTGGAGTCCACTCAACCCCCACAACAGCCATTTGTTTTTATTCTTTTACAGAAATAACTCCGTGGTTGGTATTCCTTTCAGGTAAGATATTTATTTCCTCATGAGATCCCCAAGGTGAAGTATAGGGTTTACTACAGACTGACCTGGGGTGGGAGTCAACAAGAGAAACAACCCTGGGGGGAAATTCACAAGACTGTCCACCAGCTTCACACACTGAGTCTGAGAGGCCTGGGGAAAGGCACAGGTGGCCAGCAGCACCCAGGGCAGCCCGAGTCAATGCAGAGACTCTCTGACTCCTCAGAAACCTTTTATGATCTCTAACGCAAAGCATATATGCAAAATGCAAAGATGCTGAAAGATAGAGTTAAAAGAATCCCAAGTCCCCAGGAAGATTTTATAGAGGGATAAGCCGGGTAAATGGGAACGATGGAGAAGGGGGTATTAACAAAGGGGCTATAGCTATTTAAAAAGTGGAAGGGGAAAACCAGTTTCATCCCTGCAAGGGAATCAAGCCAGGTTCCCTAATCTAACTGCGGATGAGGAGTTCAAAGGATTCAGCTCTGCTGAAGGGCTCAGTCCCACCACACCTGTTGGGATGGTCACAGTGACTTCCCACAGGGTCCTGTGCAGGGCGCCCCAGGCTCTTTCATCTTAGTGGTCTTGATGAACCCTCAGGATGGCACCTCTGCATGCTTTTCCCTGCACGCGCCCCACTGAGAGATCAACCCATCTCCCTCCCACAGTAAAGAGCACCTCGTCCAAGAAGGTGGGCGGTATAAGAAGCAGCAAGGAGCTTTGCTTTCATCCCAGTTCTCTTTCACCATAACCAAGATGTTTCTTGTATATTTTATCTAAGATACAAAAATTAAAAAGTCTCCAACGACTAAGAATTTACTCCAAAAACAATAATAGTGGATGCAAAGGTGTGATTACGGAAATAGTCTTGCAACAAAGCTTATAATATGGAAAACTGGGAAACAGCCTAAGTGTCTGATGATGCAATATGGGTAAAATGAGCTGCCAGACACCTACCCAATGGGACATCATCATAAAAATGATGAGGACGCATGGATGGGTGTGGTGGTGGACACCTGGAGTCCCAGCTACTCAGAGGCTGAGTTGGAGGATTGTTGAGCCCAGGAGTTCAAGACCAGCCTGGAAAACATTGATAAGCCCCATCTTTAAAAAAAAATGGTGAGGATGAAAATGCATTGATACCGTAAGATATTCATGAAATATTAACAGAATAAAGTAAATTTTACTAAAGAATATTTTCAGTAAGTGCCCCCATTTTATAGTAAATACACTTTACTTATTGTACATAAAACTTTTTAAGTTAATCTCTTAGATAGCAGGGCTAGTGTTGCACATTATTTTGTTTCCCCAAATTTGCAGAGAAAAAAGTCTAAGGAGAAAGAGAAATAAAACTCCCAAATCTGTGGGTTGAAGTACAAAATGACGGTCCTCTGGTGGCGTACCTAGAGGTCTGTTCCAGAGGACTCCGTAAAGCAAGAAAATACAACAAAATAATTAGTTTATGAGTTTTAAAATGATCCCATCCTAACTTGAACAGGGAAAGAAATGAGCCTTGAATTGACATCATTTTATTAAGCTTTTATTAGTCCGGAACTAGAAACCAGATGAGTTAGCTACAGCCTGAAGTCACTCAAAGCCGATGCAAGTGTCAGATGGCGAGGGCGCTTATGAGCAGCTGTGTGAAGAAGGCTGAACTCCTGGCTCCACTCCAGTGCCATCGCCGCAGTAGCAGAATTGATTGAAGTAAAGACTTTGACAATCTCATCAAAATTCCAGAATTGATTTGACAGCTCTCTCTGGAAGGAAACTTGCATAGATGTCCTTACATTACACAAGTACTAACTCTGACAGGGTTGTTTAGGAGATGCATTGGCTGAAACCAACCACAAAAAGCGAAATCTCTGTGATCTATTCCTACAGCAGCTTCTGCATCTCTCCTGCTACCAAAATTACTTGAAAACAATGATAGGGAGTTGCAAGATTTGTCTACAGAAAACACTCAGGTCTTATTAAATGCAGAACTAAAATTAAAGCACAACCACCTGAGATGTTCCAGCTGGTCAGACTATTGGCAAACAATAATTAGATGATTGGTATATGCGAGGTGATCGGGACCCAGGAGCCATACGCCCATCTTCATGTGTTGAGATGTGTCCACCCAAGAAGTAGTTGCCCACTTAGCTCCCTTTCAGATTGGCAAACAAAATTCAGAAAACTGAAATTTGAATTTCAGACAATAATTATTTCATATAAATCTACCTGAAATATATAACTAAGTGTCTTATTTGCTAAATCTATAAATCTGGCAACTCCACTCTCACCTCCAAAGACATGATGTGAAGTTCAACCAACCTTCAGGAGGGTTTTGCATATAATTGCTCCTATAATAAGGGTAGCCTGTATAATGAGAAAGGATCCTTCACTTCCCAGAACAGTTTTGAAAAGCCAAAGTCAGATGAACCCTGAAAGAGAACCCGTAGGGTGGAAGGCGACCTAAGATCTAGTCCCAGGAATTCCTCGTTATACAAGCTTCCATCGACGCTTGTAGAGAGTTAGTTTTCCAGCACTTTAGATGTGCCGTTGGGGCTCTGGGGGGGCTTTTCAGGGTTCTGAGGAAAAGTTTTAGGCACAGAGATGGAGATAAGACAGCTGGAAAGCTACCAAAGCTCTCCCAGCTGGTTAAGGTGCAAAGGATGTGGAAGAGGCAATGATCTCACCTGCCATAGCACTCGATCAACTCTCGGATAGATGTCACCTCCATGGGTGGGGAGGTCCTGTCTGTTTTGTTGTCAGTACCTGAAATAATACCCACCAAATAACTGATGCTCAATGAATATTTGTGGGATAAATGAGTGAGTGAAGAGTGATAGAAAGCTCTACGTAAATTAATGTAATTATAATTGTGACACCCGATTGGTGTCCTTCATATCTGTTTTTTCCTTAAGCAAATGAAGGTTTAACATGATAGAGGAGGGTACAGGGGGGCAGTTAGTGAGGGCAGAGGGCCACCTCACACCAACAGCCCCTTCTGAGGGAGATAGGAGGAGCGATTTCTCCAATGGGTGAGATGACAGGGGTCTGGCTGCACCTGGCTTTGTATCACTGGTGGGATGGGCTGTGTGGACACTTGCAGGTGTGACCTCTCTTGGGTTCTGTGAGCTTGACTTGGGGTGAGGCAGACCTCATACCACTGGGTCTCAAGGCCAACCTCTTTGCACCACTGTCATGACTTGGGCAAAACAGAAGAAACATCTCTGTCCCACATACTCAAGTTGTATTTGAATGATTTATTTTCCACTCTTTGTCCTAGATATTCATTTTAGTTTGATGACAGCTCTACAAAATGATGGTACTTGGAGGAAGGCTGTTTTTGTCTTCTTCACAGATTCTGTGTTCCCGAGGACAAACCCAGGCACTGCTCTTGCTGAAGCCCCACCCCAACCACATCACAGACCAGCATGTGAGCGGCGATATTAACCTACCTCCGCTGATAAGGCTTGGGGATTGCTTCCATTGGGTCCCAGTCTCTCCCCTGACAGTCTCAGCCAACTGAGAAACACACACAGAAGTCACACGAGGACCGTATGTGGCCTTCCTATCGGCAACGCCAAACCAGGGAGGGCAACTCGGATATGAGGCTGAAACAAACTTCCCAGTGGCCACTTCTCGGTCTAGACAGGACAGAGACTTCTCCATTCAGCCTCCGGGTGGGCACAGGTCTGCCTCACCCCAAGCCCAGCTCATAGAACCCAAGACAGGTCACACCTGCAAGCGACACTACACAGAGCCCGCCCCACCAGTGACACAAAGCCAGGTGGAGCCAGACCCCTGTCACCTCACCAGCTGGAGAGACCACTCCTCTCTCCATCAGAAGGGGCCGTCCAGAGCCAAGTCGTTGTTAATTTCAGGCTGATAATTAAGAGCGTGCAAGTTCTTATTTTTCAGAGCAGCGTGAATTCTGGGAGAAGGAAAAAATGACACCTTCCCTGCCACATCTCTAGAACATTCCCCGTTTAATTCTCAGTCACTGGTCCGGAGCAAGTGTACCACGCGCACCTGAGGGGCTCTCTGTGCAGAAGAGCCATTCGGTCCCTCTTCCCTCCTGTCCCACCTCTGTGAATGGACGTGGGTCTGCACGGACCCAGGCGTCCCGCGATGGCCTGGGCTGCACCTGCTGCCGGGTCAACCCCCACACGGAGGTCGCTAGAGAGCTCTGCTGTGAGTGCTGGGGCGAAGGCGCTTAGGAACATCATCTCAGAGGTTCTGGTACAGCACAGAGGAAAGTGCTGCCTTGGGAGGAGTTCTTCCTTCCTAACCAAAGCAAGATCAGAAAACAGTAATTCTGCTTTTGCATCAAGGCCGACTTAAGAGGGAGAGAGAATGGAATGTGGCCAGTTTACTTTTTAAGGTACTGCCCTCTAGTGGCCCGAGGTGAGAACTCCTCTGCGCGGAATGAATTCTCTGACGTTGTATCCGATCCCAGCGTGAGCTAGAAGAAACTTCACAGATCATCTTTCTCTGCCCGGGGCCTATTACAGAAGAGGGAACAGCCATCCATAAATGCGATGAACTTGTCAGTGGTCACTAAGGTAGGGCCAGAGCCAAGGTCACCCGTCTGCTAGTGGTCCGCCGCCCCTCACATTGCCTACTACACGTCTAAAAGCTCCTTTTCTGTATATGCTGCAATTAGAAGGGAAATGACATCATTTGAATTTCAGATAAGCCCTCTGAGATTTTCTGCAAAGTCTATTGGCTAAATGGGTAGAGGCTTCAAACCCTCCACCCACCCAACCCCCCCAGCCACGGGGATGGTAAACAACTGGGTGAGGCTTTTCTCTTAATCATATCCTAATTTCTGATACTTTGCATCCTACCTACCACATGGCAAGTACTAAATAAATGTCAGGTGGATGGATAGATTGATGGATAGATACCTGCTAATCTGAAATTAGACAGCAACTGAAACCAAAAGCTACTTGCCTTGTTATCCACTTGGCAAATGGCAGATCTAAAATTTGCAGAAGTTCAGTCTTTAAACGCTGCAGCTCCTAAGGAACCCCTTCACTTGCCCCAGGAACCCCCTCCCCTGCTGGTGCATACCTTCCCAAATTTAATGAATGCAGCTCTCTGGATGTGGATCCTGGGATCAATACAGCTGACTCAAAAGTAAGTTGTGTTTTTCAGACTCTCGTTTATAGGTTTTTGTCCCTAAATAATGACCCAGTGAAGGCTTTGAGTCATGTGCTGGTTACTTCTTTCAATCACTCAACATATTTGCCAAATGTCCACAGGCCAGGAACTTCCCTGAGTAATGAGAACCCAGTGGAAGAGAGAGTATGACGTGTGGACCGCCATGCTAGTGGTGAGGGCTGAAGAATAAAGGAGGGAGCCTCACGAATGATAAAGGATCTTTCTCCTGTGTTGGCAGAGGCTCAGAGAGAGCCCTGAAGTTTTCACACATGGTGGAGACAGTAGGAGGGAATCTCAGGACATTCGGTACAAAAGGCCCAGATTGGCAGTGAAGAGAAACAGTCTCCATCTGGGAAAGGTAACCTGTGCCCAGCACTGACCCAACAGCTGTTCCAAGAATTCGCATGCCTTTTGAGGATTTTAGCAATATCCACTGATGCTATTATTCTGATTCCTGTGGGTATAAATAGTTTCTATAATTCCCCCACAGCAGTGGTAGATGATATTGGAAAAATCATGAGATTTCCTGAAGTCTCAGAGAAAAGAGATTAGAATTATAACAGACTTATTAAAAGCTGGCAACTATCCTATAAATCCGGGACTTTGGAAGCTGAGGTAGGAAAATCATTTGAACCCCAGAGTTTAAGACCAACCTGGGCAACATAGTGAGATACCACCTCTTAAAAATCTTTTTTTTTTTTTTAACAAGCTGGGCAGTGCACACCTGCAACCTGGCTACTCAGGAACCTGAGGAGGGTGGATTGCTTGAGCCCTGGAGTTCAAGGCTGCAGTGAGCTATGATGCTGTCACTGTTACTACCCACCAGCCTGGGCAGCAGAGAAAGACCCTGTCTCTAAATGGTAATCAGATGTGATGGCATTTAGAATCCACAAGAGCCGGTCCACCCTCCTGAGGCTGGTGGGACTCCTGCAAGACTGCTTCCCTGTGCAGTCCTTGTTGGACAGCATGCAGGAGACCCCTCCAGGATGGAGAAGCCCCTCAGATTCCAAGCCCAAGAGAGCTGCCAGGTGCATAATAGCAGGCAGCCCTGCGCCCTCTGCTCCAAACTCAATCCTGCATCTCTTAAATAGCAAGAACATGAGCAGCTACCAATTTGCAGATGGTTTTCGCCCCAGAAATCTGATAGCCAGTTCTTCAGAACCGGCCATGCATTTTCAAAACATGAACAGTGACAATAGTACTTAAGGAAGCATGGACCATAGTACTTAAGGAAGCGGAACTATTTTTTAATCACCAGTATTTATCATCAGCTTCTCTTCTCTTTACTGAGCCCAGGAAAGCTCCTTGAGTAAGATCTTCATTCAGTAAAGGGTCCTTTGTGCAGATTATGCAAATACAAGATGAGCAGCCAGCGGCTGCCCTGAGAAATGGGGACATAACAGAACTTTCCGTGGGGGGACTCATGCCCCCTTCATTTGCAAATGTGCCTTATGCTTCTTAACATTCACTGAATAAATTTGCAAAGGAGGCCAAGGAACCACGTAGGAGAAAAGGAGGATTTAGATCCTGGTCTCCTTCCTGCTAAATCTCAATAGCATGAAAACCTCAGTTATAAACTTCAGTGGCCCAGACTGAGAGTGAGTGGCCAGAGAGGATGGCTGGCACCATGGAGGAGACTCAATACAGGAAAAGCGGTTGTGGACGGTGGCCTGGTGACCACGGCTCAAACAAGAACCAGAGGACATGGGAGGCCAGGAGGTGCAATTGCTGATGTTAAGTATAGCCAGTAACTGAGGTGCTGGGAGCAGTGGCATGTCACATTGGTATAGACCACATTGGGGAAAATGAGGTTTCTTAGCCTTGGCAATATTGGCATTTGGGGACAGATAATTTTTTGGTGTTGAATGGCAATGCAGGGGCTGTCCCATGCACCGTAGAATTTTCAGAAGCATCCCCGGCTTCACCCACTAGATATTAGTGACACTCCCTTCACCCCCACCCTGGCCAGTGTGACTGTCACGACCGCATAAATGATCACACAATTGATCTTTGCTCTTCCAGGATTACTGAGTTACTTGGTGGCTTGCCTCCAAGTGATAAGAGATTTCCAGGTTTGCCAGGAGAATGTCTTATTCTCAGCAATTCCTCAGATGAGTTATGAGATTGACGGCTATTGTAGTAAGTACGATTTTTAATCCTCTACATGTGACAACCAAAATATTCCCCAGTGTTCTGGGGCCTGGGGAATCAGAGATCACATTGGCCAAGAAACACCAGTATAATTAAAATAATATAACTGCAGGGTCTTAAATGTACAGCATTCATATGAGTATCTGGACACCAGGCACAACGACATGGCTGAGGGCAGAAATGCTAACTGGTCTTGGGAACCATCTCCAGCAGCCCTGGGTCCATGCTTCCGTGCCCTCCCCATTGGCATCTGCACAAAGGGTTGCCCTTCAAATCCAGGAGGCCCCTGAAGATTTATGAATGACTCTAGATTGCAGTAAAGCTAAAAAATCTCCTGCTAAAAATGCCAAGCACATTTTCAAGCAGCTAATTAGAAAAATAGAATAATTCTGGTGATATTTACACACAAGGTGATGAAGTAGGTCCCACCAGTGAGATGTGCTTAAGGGAAGTAGCTGGAGAAAAGAGAATATAAAAATTGTCTCAAAAATTCCTTTTCAACAAGAAAAACATGAAAATTCACTACTTATACTAGAGCCGTAGTTTTCTCTGATAACGTAAGAGAGTCTCTGGTTATTTCAAATTATGACATGAGTCTTTCAATAAAATGAATCTTATAGCATTTGATTCTCACTAGCTCTGGCAGCTCTCTTAGGAAGTAGAATGTCGTAAACACAGAAAATGAAAAGAAAGTGTTGTAATTCAAAACATATTGAAAAATCATAGCACTGGAGGAAAAAAAATCAAGTGCTTTAATAAGTAAAACATAAAACTAAGCTACGCACTCTATATATCTGAGTGTTTCTCTCCATTTACTGCAGAAAAAAAGGTCCTAGTTCGCTGGGGTTCACATTATGTTTCAGGGAGAAATATATGTAAATCAATGAGTTGGAACATATAAATTAAAAGTTGAAGAGCATGATTTTACAAAATTTATGCTTTGAAGGTGATTCTTCAGCTTCCAATGTGAGCCTTATTTTAGTGATATGTTTATTCCTGTGATATATTTTTCTTTCATGGAGAATGAATCAGCTGCAATTGAAAATACTATAAAATTCAAAAGAACCAGTAAGAATGACATGTTCCTCTCAAGAGGAATTTGCATTTCACATGCACAGGTGTGAAAAGTATATTTTATCCATTTATTGATCTAACTAATGCAACATTGCAGCTTTCCCCCAAATAACATATAGCATAGCAGTCTCATTTCAGGTTCTACAATTCCTTGAAGTTTATTCCAGTGTCCTAATTTCCCGAGGAAGCTTCTGAAGTATCATGCTTCAGTGGCATAATCTGTAAAGACATTAAAAATGCATTTGCCTATTTTTGCGGATTGAGGTGAGAAGGTAGGCATGTGTCATAGACTGACTATTTGTATCCCTTCAAAATTCACATGTTGAAGCCCTGCAGAATGCTTCAACAACAGGCTAAACAAAGCAGAAGAAAGAATATCAGAGGTTGAACACAAGGTTTTCAAGCAAACCAGTCATTCAAAGATGTGGGGAAAAGAAGAAAGAAAATTAAACAATCACTCAGAAAATTGTGGAATTATGTGAAGTGACTAAAATATGAATTATAGGTTTTCCCGAGAGAGAAGAAGAAAGCCAAATAGAATGGAAAACATTTTTCAGGGAATTTTTTTTCTTTTTTTTTTTTTTTTTGTGGAGACAGAGTCTAACTGTGTCACCCTGAGTAGAGTGCCATGGCATTATAACTCACAGTAACCTCAAACTCTTGGGCTTAAGCCATTCTTTTGCCTCCCAAGTAGGTAGGACTATAAGTGCCTACCACAATGCTCAGCTTTTTTTTGGTTACGGTTGTCCTTGTTGTTTTGGTGAACTGGATGTGAACCTGACAGCTCTGGTGTATGTGGCTGGTGCCCCAGCTGCTTGAGCTACTGGTGCCAAGCCATTCAGGGAATTATTGAGAAAAACTTTCTGTTATTGCCAGAGATTCAGACATCTAGATCATCAAAGAAAGTCATCAAACACTGGGAAGATTCATAGGTACATCATCACCAAGACACATAATCATCAATTTGGCCAAAATCAAAAGGCAATATGAAAGGAACAAATAACCAACAAAGAAAAACACATCAAATTAACAGCAAACTTCTCAGTGGAGACCTTACAAGCCAGAAGGATTGGGGCCCCATCTTCAGTCTTCTGGAACAGAACAACTGCCAGCCAAGAATCTTGTATCCTGCAAAACTAAGTTTCATAAACAACAGAGAAATACAGACTTTTCCAAATAAGAAAGAGTTAAGGAAATTCATTGCAACTAGTCTTGTCTTATAAGAAATACTCAGAA
This sequence comes from Perodicticus potto, assembly GCA_963574655.1. Taxonomy (NCBI): domain Eukaryota; kingdom Metazoa; phylum Chordata; class Mammalia; order Primates; family Lorisidae; genus Perodicticus; species Perodicticus potto. The sequence continues at coordinate 14,221 of CAUYRH010065385.1, read as the reverse complement.
TTCCATTTTACATGGATCAGCACAATGGATACCTACCAGTGTAACACCCAAGAGCTAGAGCTCTTAGCTATTTTATTATATAAAATAATAGGACAAGAGGGAAAACACAGTGTTCAACATGATGAACTGAACGGCATCACACTTATCAATACTAATACTCAACATAAATGACCTTAATGGCCCACATAAAAGACATAGACTGGAAGAATGGGTGACAAAACACAACCCAAGCTTCTGTTGTCTTCAGGAAAGTCATCCAACTTGTAAAGACTCACAAAGACTTAAGGTAAAGGGATGGAAAAAATATATTCCACACAAATGGAAACCAAAGCAAGCAGGTGTAACCATTCTCAAATCAGATGAAATAAACTTTAAAGCAACAACAGTAAAGAAAGACAAAGAAGGTCATTATATAATAGTAAAGGGAGCAATTCAACAAAAAGACATAATGAGCCTAAAAATATATACACTTAACACAGGCGCTCCCAGATTCATAAAGCACATTCCACTACATGCAAGCAAAGAGATGAACAACATATCATAATTGCCGTGGACTTCAACACATCACAGCAAAGAAACATGTACTTAAATGTGACTTTGGAACAAATAGACCTAACAGAAATCTATAGAACATTCTACCCAAAACTACTGAATATACATTCTTCTCATCAGTCCATGGGACGTTCTCCAAGACTGATCATATCTAAGGCAACAAAATTTGTTTCAACAAATTAATAACAATCAAAATCATAACACATATCTTCTGAAACCATAGTGGAATAAAACTAGAAATTAATCCCTAGAGAAACACTTACATCTACACAAAGTCATCAAAGTTAAACAACCTCTTACAGAATGAATCTTGTGTCAATGAAGAATTAAGATGGAATCAAAAGATTCCTCAAACTGAACAAAAAAGGGGACATGAGCCCTCAGATTCCTGGAAATACATGACCTCCAATACTCATACAGGAAGAAATAGAAATCAAGAATGGACCAATAATAAGCAGTACAATTGAAGGAGTAATAAAAAATTTTCCAATAGAAGAAAGCCCAAGGCCAGATGAGTTCACAGCTGAATTCTACCAGACCTACAAAGAAGAACTGATAGCTATCCTCCAGAAATTACTCCATAACACTGAGAAAGGGAGAATCTTCCCCAACTAATTCTGTGAAGCCAATATCACCTTAACACCAAATCCTGGAAAGGACACAACAAAACCGAATTCAACAACACATCAAAAAAAAAATAAAAATAATTCACCACAATCAAATGGACCTCATCCCAGGGAGGCAAGGATGGTTTAAGATACATAAATCAATACATGTGATTCCACACATAAACAGAAGTAAAAACAAAGATTGGATGATCTCAATAGATGCAGGAAAAGTATTTAACAAAATCCAACACTCTTCCATTATGAAAACCCTCAACGAACTAGGCATAGGAGGAACATAATGCAAATTTATAAAAGCCATCTATAAAACACACACACACAACATTATGCTGAGTGGGGAAAGTCGAAAGCATTCCCCCTAAGAACTGAAACAGGACAAGAAGCCCACCATCACTACTGCTGTTCAACATAGTACTGACGGTCCCAACCAGATCAATCAGGCAAGAGAAACAGATGAAGAGTATCCAAATTGGGAAAGAGGAGGGCAAACTATCACCTTTTACCAACATTATGATCATGGATTTAGGAAATTCCAAGGACTCCACCAAAAGATTCCTAGAATTAATAAATTAATTCAGCAAATTATCAGGCTCTTACAGTTTGACGTAATTTCTGCCCAGCTTGCCCCAAATTTATTTAGCTTTGTCATTCTCCCGTAGGGTGCGCACCTCCGCTTACCCACGATGCTTGTATTTCACTGCGAGAAGTAACCTGTCACTTTAAAAGGAAAAAAAAAGCCACTGAGTGACCTTCCTTAGGAACGGGTTGCTAAGCCGGTGTTTTTCTCCAGACAGGGCTGCAGCTTTCCGGGGAGGAGCCCCAGGACGTCTCCAACACTCAGCCTTTCCCTTCGGACCGTTGGAGAAGCTTCGGGGACCGGATTGGCTCTTTCCACTTCCATCCCAGAAAGCAGAATCTGCAAAGTGCCTTTTGTAAAGTTTCTGAAGGTAAATCAGTCCGAACGGGACCAGGGATGCACCAGGGATTTTCTGTTTTCAGTTGCGGGTGCTGGGAGCTCAGCCTCCCCCTGGGTCTCTCTACACCACATTTCATGAATTGTAAACGTGGGGGTTGGAGATTCCCGCCATTATTTACATTTTACTTCCTGGAATGTTACTTGGTGGGTTTGATTTGAGGTGCTGTGTGGAGTCTGGTTTGCAAGAAATGTTAAGTCCAGTTCATCACAGCCCCGTGGTGGACATCCTCTCTGGCTGAGTCCATGAAACATGTGTTCCACGTTGCATTTCTCCTCCTTTTAGTTCAAACTGGTTCAAAGGGGAAGTATTAGTTACTGCAAACTTCACTTTTCTTGGCATTGGACAGATAAAGAGATTTTAGCCTTGCTTTCCCAAAGACGTCCAGAAAAATCTAACTGGGTGCAGCTTAAGCTGATTATCTCCCTTCACTGCAGAGTGGCTGTGAAAGCTAATGAAGTGTTGCAGGAAATACACGTCTGTATTGCATTTTCACAGAGGCTTTCTCACAAATAAATTCAGTGTCTGTGTGTGTGCACAAATACGTATCCCAGAGTTCATTTAGAGAGTGATTCATTCAGTCATTCATCAAGCATCAACAGTGCACCAAAGTATTTAAGAGTCTATGAAAATGAATTAGACCAGTCATAAGCTCAGAGTTTGCTAGAGAGACAGACCTATAAGCAGATAATAATAGTACAATGAGCTAGGTGACATCAAAGATTTATTTTTAAAAACAAAACAAAAACATTCAGAGCAGAGTAGAGCTATTTCTTCGGAGGGGCTTCCTCCAGGGAGGGGCTTCCAGCACTTACTACATTGTGTAAATACATCGGCCGCGTGTTACCTGCCACCGCTCAAACATGGTACTCCTGTGTATTCTTGGGAGGCAATATTCAGCAGGCTGACTAAATGATTCAGTGAAGCTATTTGCCACAAACCTTATTATGCTAAGGAAAGTGGCAGCTGTAATAACTTGTGGAATAAGACGATGAATCAAAAGGCTGGATATGTCATTAACCTGGACCCCAGGTTTCCAAGGTGTCAGATAAGACCAGAAGTGCTCTTGGGGTGACAGAGGGGAAATGTTCACAGCTCCAAAGGGAAGAAGGTTTCAGAAACTCTGTAAATGGAAGCAGCAAGAAACTGGCCCAGGCCTGGCTGGAAGGAGGGGAGTAAGGCAAGGATAGCTCAAGGTTGCAGGTTAGAAGTGAGGGGACACGGGGGAAACATCCCCGAAAATCTTTCTCATGGTTTCCTCTTCTTTCCCGCAAGCTCTTTTCCCTCCCCACCTCTTTCTCCCACTTTCCCTCTCTGCTGTCACCTTTTCTTAATAACAAAATACCCACATTCAGAGGCTGGTGCATGCTTGGCGTTTGTTACCATTCATCCCTTATAAACTGATCATCTTCAAAGAGGGAAGTCTGATCGCAAATTCACAGATAAAGAAATGTATCTCAGAGAGGGGAGACCTGGCTCCCATGTCACACCAATGGATAACTAGGGCTGGAGTTTGAACCCAGTTCCATGGAACTTTTGGCAAAGTCTTCACTCTTTCTTTAAACTCTTGTCTTCACTGTTTTCATAACTAGGGCTGGAGTTAGAACCCAGTTCCATGGAACTTTTGGCAAAGTCTTCACTCTTTCTTTAAACTCATGTTTTCACTGTTCCAAGGAAAATGTATATTCATGTTTTTTAAGCAGCCAAAGTTGAGGTGCATTGTATGCAATGCTCACTCTTTACTATATCTCATTCCTTTTTCCCTATGCCCTGGAGAATTCGTCCTCCTAGGGAAAATCCATGTGTTCAGGTGAAAGTCCTTTCCTTGGAAAAAATGCTTCGTTTTCTGCACCAAGTAAAATAAATCACTGGCTTAACTTAGCCTAAGCCCTTTCTCACCAGGACAATACTTTGTGGCTTTCCATTGTAAATATTTCCAAAATAGTGGACTGTCCTAGAAAATAGTTATGATGTCATGGCAAAAGTGAGAGTAATGCTGATATCAAGGCGGAGAGTTTGAGTAGGGGGAGATTCTGGAATCCCAAAGTCTTGGGGTCACATTCTGAAAGTGACATGTACTACTGGCCATAACCTTGGGCCAATCACATAACCCGTCAGAGCTCAGTCTCCTCATGACATATGGAAGCAGGAGCTAGTAAGCTCGACGTGTTATTGTGATGAGTAAAGAAAACATATACGATGTATGACAATTAAGTTCACAAACTCATCCTAGATAAAGGGCCACTCCCCTCATTGCAGAATATCACTGTGGTCACCTTTAAAGCACTCCCTTGGGAAGGTATGTGCTGATGCCAGCGCCTAGCCTACCTGTCAAAGCAAATTTGGAACTCTTTGTCTGGCACAACCATCAGAGCTATCATTGTAGAGCACACAAAAACATGCAACAATAATGAACACCATTCAGCAAGACACCGCCGCATGTCCACTGGAACACAGCTGTGAGACACTGTTGTCCCAAGGGTGTGAAATCTTACCGAGTGGTCTGTACAGTGCTGTCAAGGTCAGCACACAGTGCCAAGTTCGCAAATTTAATTGTCAGAAAGTGCAAAACATCTTAAGTATGCAGCAAATCGTGGCTATTCTGTCATCACCAGCAGGAATGTATTAACAAGTGCCCACTACGATGATGACCAATTGCATATAAAGTCGGGCAGCATTGCTTTATCTTTTCTTAGCAACGACATTCACAGAAAAATTAAGTTGGGTGTCTTGTGATTTCCTTAGAAACTCATTTGAAGGTAATAATCAGGAAAGAACGAAGAGGAAAAAAAAGAACCCTATTACGTTTTTCGTTTTCTAGTTCGACTTTTTTCTTTTACATACAGTATTTTTTTAAACTTAGAGAGAACCTGTATCTTACTGCTATGACAAGGGAAATATCTACTATGATATTTTGCTGCTCTTTGTTCCAGTTCATCATGACCGGAGTTGCGCTCTTACGAATTTTCTTTTCCCGCTCTACCTTCTCATGCACGCTCTGTTACCTTCTCACCCCTCTATTTTCTCTGCTGCTTTTTTTTGTTTCCCTTTCTCTACTTTTTCTACCCTGGGAGGAGGTGTGTCTAGGACGCAGTAGAATGTTAGATGCTTCGTTTCTCCTTACCATGCTGATTCCCCCGGTGGGTGAGGGCCGCCTTGAGCACCTCGGATGAGCTGCTGAAATGACCAGTGAAGATTCGGATTTCAGGGATATTAGGAAGAGCTTCCGAGCTGCTGCTCTGTGCCTGCTGCTTCTCCCGTGTTCTCTCATTTAATCTTCACAGCAGCCTAGAAGGGACAGTGGAGTTATAAAGACTCCTAGAACGTGTCACGGAGACCCCACCAATAAGTCCCGGCTTAGTCATTCGTCGACAGATATACACTAGTGAGAATTATGGCAAAGTCTGGGCTCTGGACTTTTGAGCAACAAAATGATGCTCCTGCCCTCTGCTATATTCTAATGAGGAGGGGCAGACAGTAACACACAATTGTATGAGCAGTGATAGTACTGTGAAAAAATAAATCATCAGGAGGTAGTTAGGGAGTTTCAGATGAGTTGGGGGGGTGGCTATCACTGTGTTATGAAATTTCAGCACAGACCTGAGATGGCTGGGGGGAGAGAGAGAGAGAGAGAGAGAGAGACAGACAGACAGAGACCACTCTGCAGATATCTTGGGAAGAGACTTCTAGGCAGAAGAAACAGCCGTGCAAAGGTCCAGAGGCACAAGGATTCAAGTAATCACGTAGGGCCTTGTAGGCTTTGAAAGGTTTTTGGATTTTACCGTGTTGACAAGCGGATGCCACTGGAGGATTCTGAGGGGAAGAATGTCATAATGTCACATTAATTTTCGACAGCCCACTCTGGCTTCAACACAGTAGGCAAGCAGTGTGGGAAACCAAGAAATGAGGGGTTCCTTTCAGGAGTCTTCCCGAGAGAGGACGGTGCTTGATCGTGTGACAGTGGTGGAGGTGCTTAGAAGTGGGTGGAGCCTGACTCTATTTTGAAGCCAAAGCTGGCAGGGACAGGCCGTGGGGCAACACGTGAAAGGGAGAGGGGAGCCAAGAATCTGCCAGGCTTTGGGCCCCAGCAAAGTGGATCCTGTCTGTTGCCACAGGAGGGCTGCAGCACGGGCAGCCCGAGGGGAAGCAGGGGACTTCCCTGGGGCACGCTAAGCCAAGCACAGTTGCTCCACAGATTTGAGTGGGGAATTCCAAGCCGCTGTTTGAATCTAGGGTGTAAATTTAGCAAAATTAGATCGTATTTAAAGCCAAGAGATGTGAGGAGATGTTCAGAGGAATGAGCATAGGCAGAGCCGAGCCTGGGCACACTCCAGTATTTTGTGGTCTGGACGATGAGGAGAAACCAGAAAAGTGGGTGGAGAAGGAACAGTCAGTGGGCAGGAGGAAAACCAGAAAGAACTTATCCCAGAAACCCAAGGAAGAAAGTAACTCAAAAGAAAGTGAGGGGTTGCTTACATCAAAAAACACCTTTGAGGCAGTGCCTGTGGCTCAAAGGAGTAGGGCGCCGGCCCCATATGCCAGAGGTGGCAGGTTCAAACCCAGCCGCGGGCCAAAAACTGCAAAAAAAAAAAAGCCTCTGGGCAGCACCTGTGGCTCATTGGGTAGGGCACCAGCCTCGTATGCTGAGGATGGCAGGTTCGAACCCGGCCCCAGTCAGCTAAAACAGCAATGACAACTGCAACAACAAAAAGCTGGGCATTGTGGTGGGCGCCTGTGGTCCCTGCCACTCAGGAGGTTGAGGCAAGAGAATCGCTTAAGCGCAAGAGTTGGAGGTTGCTGTGAGCTGTGACACCACTGCCCTCTACCAAGGGCGACATAGTAAGACTCTGTCTCAAAAAAAGAACCAAAAAAATGCCCCTGACAGGTTGGAGGAAGCAAAGGCTTGAGAATTGATCACCGGATGTGGCCATGCAGGGGGCGCTGGGGATACTGACAAGAGCAAGGTCAGGGGCAGAGTAGACCCCCCTCCCCCTCCACACACAAATAGATTGGAAAGAGAGGGGATGTCTTTGAGAGATTCTCCCGTAAAGGTTGAAAGTTCAAGCAACAGCTAGAAAGAGAAGCGAAGTGAAGGGCAGGAAGGAACCAATGATAGCGCTTTTTACACTCAGGAACAAGCTGATGCGGTGGGAATAAGGATTACACAGACAAAGGCTGGGGGGTTGTTGGAGTCAAACTCCTGGACGGGGGGAGAAAATCAGGCGAGTGTGCAGCAGAGAGGGTGCCGGATGGGAGTGGGGGGTTCATAGCAGCAGGGGGAATGTGACTCAGTGAGGAAGAGCAGAGGGGGACACAGCAGCCCCCCTGTTCTCTTCACTAATGAAGTGAGAGACACGATTCAGGGCGGAGAGTGAGGATGGGCAGGGGGAGAGAGGACAGATGGTGAAGGAGTCCTTCCAACCAAGGTCACCCACCTCCACCGGCATGGTAACGCCACGTGGGCCGACGGCCCCGGCAGCCTTCCTTTTTCCTCCGGTGTTAAGGCACCCCCAGTCCTGGGGGCTGCAGGCCTTCCTGGGGCACAGGAAGTCCTCTCACCTCTAACATTCAGCCACCACCACGGCCGCTTCCGGTGTGCCCACAGCCAAGAATGACGTCTCATGGGTTTCAACACACCTGACTTTTTCCTTGTTCTTTTCGGTCAGGGAACCTTCGCAGCCAAAATGAATCCCAGGGAGGAGAAAGTAAAGATCATTACAGAGGTAAGTGGCCGACAGGAGTCCCCTGTGTGTGATCATCAAAGTCACACCGTGTTTGTGAAGGAGGAAGGCAGGCCAGCAACAGGAATTTAGCAAACACGTTAAGAAGAAAAGCTTTAGACAAATTAAACCCAACAAAGTTTAACTGAGCAAAGAACGGTGAGTGAATGGACAGCTCTGTGGTGTCTGTTGAGGGGACAACGTAAGTGACTGGTCACATCCTGTGCTGCCTTATTCCAAGACCATCCGATGAGCTGAGCTGTGGCTGACGGGAGATGAGCTACTGTGATTGGCTGAGACTCAGCTGTGTACAAAAATAGACAACGAGGTTAGGATTTCAGCTGGGCTACTCGGTCAGGCTGCAGTTTGGTGCATAGGGACTCAGAGTATGGCCGCGTCCTCAGGCCAAATGTCGCTCAACTGAACACACACACCTGCTAAATGCACGGAAGGGTGCGGTCGGGCGGGGGACAGAGATACTGGCCCTCCCGGTCTTGCCTCTACCTGGAAGTGTTCTGTTCGGTCACCATTTCATAGACTCTGACCCTTGGTGGCCCTAAGCTACTACCTAGGACTGGACCCCAGTCTATCAGAAGCACACTGGCTTCTAAAGAAATTCAGAAGGAAGACAACAATTGTAGATTATAACTGCTGATAAAATCCACTCTCTGTGGATTAACTCATTAAAGCAATGCCCAAGCCAGTTCCCTGCTGTGTAATTCAAGTTCATGTCAACCCTAACCCCATTGCCCCAGGGGGAGTCTAGGGAAGCTATAGTCTTCTCCAGAAACCTATATGATATGTCTTTAAAATCTTACATCTTTAAAGTCCATGCTTCATGTTCCAACTTCGTTTCAGTGTATAAAATTCCCAATTTTAGGCGGAATATTTAGTAGTCCCCCAGTCTACTAAATTAGCCGTGCTCGTGTGAGGTTCTGTGCTCATCTTGAACGTCATACCCACCCTGAGGTGCTCGTGCCCCATTTATAAAATTCTAGGGCTGGAAAATGTAGAGCTGGAGTAGTCTGGGGCCTCCCCCTCTAACTCCTTCCTGCTAACACATTAGAAAATACAATGTGGAAAAAGAAAATGAAGTTTTTACTGTCCGAAGATTATTCCCTTTTCAAAAAGATCTGCCAAAATTTCCTTTATATTGAAACCTTCATGGTGATTTAACGTTATTCCTTACCAGCTAGTACGGCTGTGAAGCAGAAAACCGTCATTTGTGAAATCCCAGCTTGATTCTGGTGACAGTCGTGGGTTGTGGTCCTCAATCTGTCCTGGAAGGATCACTTGTTAGTCACTTTTTCTTAGATTGTGACTTTTGAGATCTGGGAAGCATGTTGAACTCGTCCCTGGGCCCACTGTGGAACAGAGTAAGTGTTCAGTAAATGCTGTATGCATGAAGCAAGGCCTTAAAAAGGCAGCTCTAACCGTCCCACTGCGACGTTTCACTTTGGGTACACATTGTGGGGCACATGTCCCCATGGCTGCTCGGACTGCATTTGCAGTCCGTCCCTCACATCTACTAGTGAGTGGAGACCCAAGGTCAAGGCGATTTTAACTTGACACCTGAAAGGCACACCCACCTGTCTCCCCCCCCCCTTATGATTCATTCCCTCTTCCATTTGCCTTTTAACAAAGGAATTCATTGAAAACGATGAGGATGCAGATGTGGGAAAGTGGAAGAATTCAAAGGTTCAGCGGCAGCCAAGAAAGAAAAAGGTGAGAAGTGACAAGGTGAGTCTGTGCATCCTGGCCTTGTTCAACTCCACCTGCACCCCAGGGCCACAGCGACTCCACCCGGGGAAGGGCCCTCCTGTGGGGACCGTCGACTGGCTGCTCTGGGGGACTGTGAGGCAGGGAGGCGGATGGATGGTCCGGGCATAGGACTTTGGTGTGAGGGTTCCTGGGCGGTCCTCACAGTAAGGATCTGGGGTCTGTGCTGGGAACATTTTTCCTCTAAGTTGTATTCTCCCGTTTCCAAAAGAGAAGTCTATGTATAGTGCTCTCTTTCAAGGCCATGAGCTTTAAAAGGCAGTAGATGGCAGTACAGGATTACCAATCTTGGCGAACTCCCTCCAACTCCCAGCCTGAATTCCCCTTAGCATAAGCCAGCTCCTCCCCCGCACCCTGCAGGACTTCCCTTCCAAGCTGGCGCATCTCACGTAAGGCCACCTTTTCAAGGTAAGTCGATCCCCCCTGGTAGGATGTCCTCTGAGAAGGGAGACAGGGGGCAGCTGTTGTGGATGGGCGGTTTGCCGGGGACACTGGAGATGCCGGCAGGAAAGTGGGAGAGCGCCATTTTGAGCCTGCAGTCACGTGAAGGGGCTGCCTGCACAGGGGGGTGGCATGGGAAGAGAGGAAGAGCAGAGAGCGTGGGGAGGGAGAGTCCAGTCAGGGGACACAGCTCCCTCCCAGCCCCCTCTTTGGCCAGCACACTCCTGCTGAGCGAGCCGGGCAGAGGAGTGGCCTTCAGCCTTACTTGCAGGCCGGGATGGAGCTGCCCAGTGGGTGGAGAGGCACAGCCTGGCCACGTGGGCCAGTCTTAGAGACAGGAGAGTCCCAGGCCACATGCAAAAGGGAAGCTTTCACCCCTTTCAGCAGGGTCCGTGCACAGCTCGGCTACCCAGGGCAGGGGCCACCAAGGCAGCAGATAGAAAGGGTCAAGCCCTGAGCTGTAGGGTCTCTGGCACGGGGAGCGGCAGGTGACCAGGGCCAAAGGCCAGCATGGAGCTTAGACAGAAGAGGAAGGAAGGGGCAGAGCTGGAGAAGGGAGTAGAATGACCCTCCCATGCTGAGCACTTACGGGCCGGGCTTGGAACTTTACAGGCATCGTCTCTTTGGGGGCATTGCAAGAAACCTGGTTCAGCATTTCTTAACCCAAGCCACAGTACACAGTCACCTAAGGAATAGTTTTGTTAAAGATACCCTTAACAAGGGCCACCCCAGGCCTGCTTTTCTTTTTTCAGTTTTTGCCCAGGGCCAGGTTTGAACCCACCACCTCTGGTAAATGGGGCCTGCGCCCTACTCCTTTGAGCCACAGGCGCCGCCCCCAGGCCAGCTTTTTAAATCAGAATCTGTGCTTTGCACAAGGCCTCCGACATACAGGCATCTTGGTGAACCAGCAGTGTGCACAGAAGTTAAATAACTTACCCAAATTCCCCAGCCTCTGAGTTTGGAGGCAAGCAGTAGTAGTCTAGCCCTAAAGGCGTCTTCCTCTCTTCCCGTGCCACCCCCTTGCGCAGTAACACCAGTAACAGGCGTTACTATTTCCTCCTCTGAGATTTTGGAGAAGGAACCAGACTCTTCTCAGATGGACCCAAAGCGTGGACCAGAATCGACCGGGATCGTCCAGTGATACTAGCTGCTGTTCCCACACTACTTGGGAATAGACTGATTATGATTTTCCTGCTTCCCTTTCCTCCAAATTTCTGTAGAGCTCTGTACATTTTACCTAGAAAAAGGGAAAATTATCATGTTATTTTGGGATGCCTTGATGGTTCATAAGAAACGTCCTGTAGAAACTTGGGGTTGGGTGGGGGTTGTCCACAGGGACTCCAGGTGTCCAGATCTGGGAAGCACTCAGGCCCATCCCCTCATTGGGGACTCACCATCCGCCCCGAAGCCCTGAAAGTCTCTGAACTTTCGGCCTTCTGCCCACAGCCACCAACCCCTAGCCCAGAAAAAATGGTGTCCGAAGAATCCCACCCCGACAGCCAGCAGGGGCCGGCCCAGGAGGAGCCCCAGACTCGCCTCCTGAGTACGACAGCGCGGCGAGGCCCGCGGAGTAAGTGTTATTTTTTGATTCAGCTGATCTAACTGCCTACTGTGAGCTCAGCTCTGAGCAACGTCAAGGGTTTTGTGGGTGGCATTTTCCACGCCTGGCCACGGCTGCTCTGCCTGGGACACAGGACACAGGGCTTCAGGATGTGTTTCCATAACCACACAAGTTAGGAAGTATTTATTGGAATAGAAATTCAATATGTAGACGTTCAGAGGATGTTGACCTAGTTAGGGATACATTTGTCTACAAAGTGGGGCTTGAATCAGATTTCTGAGGCTCTTAGTGACCTTGCCCTTGAGGACACCTGCACCTCTCTCCACACACACACTCCCTTCCCCCTTCCACCCCTTCCAAGAACTCTCTGTATGTTACAGCATTTACTTTTCCTCACTTGGGTGAACATCATTCCTGATCCCATCATTGTAGGGAAATAAGGCCCCCCCCCCCGACTTGTTGCTTTTCATAAAAAGTGGATTAGACAAGAGGAGAAGTGTTACACTTTTCAGCTGTTACATAAGTGTTACACTCTCATTACACTGTTTCCCTGTGGCAGAGCTGGGGAATAAAGTAACTGTTGGGAATTGGAGGGCTTTGGAAGCCAGCTGAGTCTCTGGTTGGAAAAATGGGGTTCCAATCTAAGAGCCATGATACAAGGAGAACTGTTATGAATTAGTAAAAACAGAACCAAAATATATCTCATGTGGCTACTTCTTTTCAAAATGTTCAAAATTATTTATTATCTAAGATTACAACCTGTTAGCTCGGGCTGCCACAAGAAAATAGCACAGACTGGGTTGCTTAAACAACAATGTCCGTGTTTTTCTCCTAGTGCTGGAGGCTGGAAGCCGGCACGTGGCCAGAGTCCGGCCAGAGCCTCCTTCCCGGCCGGCTGGTGGCCGCCATCTTGCCGTGTGTTCAGTTGGTGCCTGCAGTGGGTAAGGGGCAGCACTGGGGCCTCTTCTTACAGGACTCCAACCCTAGTCCTGTCAGGGCTCCACCCTTAACATCTCATCTGACCTTAATTACTTATCTCCAGATACAGTTCACATGAGGTGTTAGGCCTTCAACATATATATTTGGAGGGGCAAACACAATTCTTAGCACAACCATCAGATATTAAACTATTTATTTTGAAATCAAGGGAGAAAAATGTCAGAGGAGGTGGCCAGTGATAAAGGCTCTGTGACGTGAAAAATGGAGTGTTTCTTTATCTTTACTAAATGGGGGAGATATTGTCCACTATAATCATGGGGGTGATTGTGAGGATTAGTTCAAAATGCAGGGGTGGAAGAATTTTAAATATTACAGAGCATTAGATCAATGCACAATAACCCAGGTATCTGAGAGTGAGATCAGGGTCGTAATCTATGCATTACACATAAAGAAAAAAGGCAGCAGGCTCAGCGCCTGTGGCTCAACAGGCTAAGGCGCCAGTCACGTACACCTGAGCTGGCGGGTTCGAATCCAGCCCAGGCCCGCCAAATAACAATGACGGCTGCAACCAAAAAATGGCCGGGCGTTGTGGCGGGCGCCTGTAGTCCCAGCTACTTGGGAGGCGGAGGCAGGAGACTCACTTGAGCCCAGGAATTGGAGGTTGCTGTGAGCTGTGATGCCACAGCACTCTACCCAAGGTGCCAGCTTGCTGCTATTTCAAAAAAAAAAAAAAAAAAAAAAAAAAAAAAAGCAATATGTTAGAATATACATATACACCATAAACTGGCAAACTACACCTGGCTACCTGTCTTTGAAAATGAAAGTCTTGTTTTTTTGTTTTTGTTTTTTTGAGACAGAGCCTCAAGCTGTCGCCCTGGGTAGAGTGCCATGGCATCACAGTTCACAGCAACCTCAAACTCTTGGCCTTAAGCAATTCTCTTGCCTCAGCCTCCCAAGTAGCTAGGACTACAGGCGCCCGCCACAACGCTTGGCTATTTTTTGGTTGCAGTTGTCATTGTTGTTTAGCAGGCCTGGGCCAGGTTTGAACCTGCCACCCTAAATGTATATGGCGGGTGCCCTGCCTACTGAGCTACGGGCACCGCCTGAAAATAAAAGTCTTATTGGAACACAGTCATGCTCATTTATTGTAACATACACCATATGACCCACAAAGTCAAAAATATTTACTATTTAGTCCTTTAAGAAAAAAGTATGCCAACCCCAATATATACCAAATGAACTAAAATTTTCCCTGCTCTACTTTTGCTTATCTGTTATGTATTTCTGTAATATTTGAATATTTATAATAAACATTTTAAACTTTTTTTTTTTTTGAGACAGAGCCTCAAGCTGTCACCCTGGATAGAGTGCTGTGGCATCACAGCTCACAGCAACCTCCAATTCCTGGGTTCAAGCGAGTCTCCTGCCTTTGCCTCCCAAGTAGCTGGGACTACAGGCGCCCGCCACAACGCCCGGTCATTTTTTTTTTTTTGAGACAGAGCCTCAAGCTGTCACCCTGGATAGAGTGCCGTGGCATCACAGCTCACAGCAATCTCCAATTCCTGGGCTCAAGCGAGTCTCTTGCCTCCACCTCCCAAGTAGCTGGGACTACAGGCGCCCGCCACAACG
>CAUYRH010065384.1:0-61300 GCA_963574655.1 Perodicticus potto | reverse complement strand
TTTTTTTCCTTTAAAGTATAACTTCACAGTACTTTTTTCTCCAATATTTATAGGGAAAGATAAAAAAGGAAAAAAGGGAATTCAAAAGGATTCTGCCCAACAATCTCTCACATATTACATGGCTGGAGTTTTATTACTGATGTGATAGCATAGGTCATCTGCTTCAACCTATATCTATTCTCATTTCTAATCTTCCCCTCTGCTCCAGCATTTTACAAAAGTAGAAAATGTGTTGAAAATGGTAGCACAAATAGCTACATTCCACTGTGGGATATAACTCCAGAAATGTAATGTAAATATAAATCTGTCTCTCCAGAAATGGCTCTCAGCCTAAGGAAGTTATTCACCCAAGGTTACACCTCCATTCCTAGAAACAGCCAGCATCAAAGATTACTTGAGTCGGGTTACAGAAGGCCATTCTCCCTTGTTGCAGTTGAGACAACTCTGAAGGCCAATCCCAGCTCAGCTGAGGCCGCCACTAAATTGCATCAACAGTTCAATTTCTCCCTTGCCCAAATCCTGCATCTTTCACCCTTCAGGTATTATTCCAGAAAGCATTTGCCAGCAACTCTCCTAAATTCCAATCTCTCTCTTAGAGTCTGTTTTCTCAGAAAGTCAGGCTATGACCCTTACATATCCTTTAAAATTCAAGGAAATTATACCTAGTGCTTCTGATTTTTTGTAATTAATTTTATTACAGTAAGAAACTGCATTTAAAACAAGGTCATCATAAAAATAGTTGCCCTTTAATACCATTTTACATAAAAGAGCACTAGACTGGGAAATTCAAATATCTGTGCCCATGTCCTACTTGTGCTGTCAGCTGGTGTGTTTCTCATAAGCATCAGTTTATTAAGCTCTGAAGTATGTTTGGGGGTAAGAAGTACCATATGCCACATAATGTTTTCAACCAAGAAGTATAATCTTAGACAAATAAGCAGATTTTTGCGTTTCCATAACATTAAATACGTTTTCCCTGTGGGTTTTAAGAATCAAAAACAACTTCAGATAGCCTATCTTTTATCTGCTAATTAACATTTTGTAGAGCCTAACAAGAAATGTCAAGGAAGAAAGAAAATAATAACCTTATAAAAATAATGATTCCTAAATGGAATAGCAAGCATCTTTAAAGGTATGACTAGAAATTTGAACAACACAATGGTTTTGGTTTATATGAAACTTGATACAAGAGTCAATACCACAGTAAATCTAAATAATTGCAAATAAGCCCATTTACCTACTTATTTGGAATGAATCCATAACTCTGCCCAAATATAGATATACTGTTTTGTCAGCATGGTTCTCTTAGGTCTTATCAATCATCAGATACAAAAAGACCATTTTATTTATAGAAAGTTTAGGATTTTTTTAAAAATGTGGTTCTACAATGAAGTAAATTCCTTTTGCCGGATACAGTTTCACCAGCACAGACCTTGAAGATAGCAAAGAATACAATGTGACAAAGGTATTCAAAAGAATCTATATTCCATTGTCTCTTCATTTCTTATTGAAGTTACTAAGTGTAGTGCTCAATGATTTTCCAAAGTGAAATGCCCAGTGCCTGTCATTCAGAGAAAGAAATAGAACATTATCACCAGGTATTGGATTGTCCCTTGTACTCACTAATGAACTCGCATGAAGGTACCTGGCCTCCCGAATTCTAACATATGGATCATTTTGCTTATTTTTGAAATTTACATAAATTGAATCTACAGATATGTTAGGTTTCTATATTGCAACATTACATCTATGAGATTCTCCGCATTGTTTTGTGTTGTTTTAGTTTGGTTATTATTATTTTTTTATTGTTGGGGATTCATTGAGGGTACAAGAACCAGGTTACACTGATTGCATTTGTTAGGTAAAGTCCCTCTTAGAATTGTCCTTTGCTCCCAAAAGGTAGGTTACACACCGAGACCCTACCCGCCTCCCTCCTTCCCCAGTTTGTTTATTTTTATTGTTGCATGGTATTCCATTGTAGAATGAAGATATGATATGAAAAATAGCCCACCTTCTGATACATGCATCTTTTGGTGATCATATTATATACTTCTATTGGTACATACCCAAGAGGTGAATATATCTAAGAATGGAATTATTGAATCAGAATATCCTTATAAATTTTGAAATTTATAATTTCATAAATTTAAATTTAAAACCATGTACACATATTATCTAATAATTTTAAAGAATAACAAAAATAAGTTGTTGACCATTTTATGGGCTCCATTTATGTAAAGTATGACATTAGGAATAAGAGAAGAAGGTTTGTAGGGCAGTGCCTGTGACTCAGTGAGTAGGGCGCCAGCCCCATGTACCAAGGGTGGTGGGTTTGAACCCGGCCCTGGCCAAACTGACACAAAAAATAGCTGGGCGTTGTGGAGGGCACCTGTAGTCCCAGTTACACAGGAGGCTGAGGCAAGAGAATCGCCTAAGCCCAAGAGCTGGAGGTTGCTGTGAGCTGTGATGTTACAGCTCTCTATCGAGGGCAACAAAGTACGACTCTGTCTCTAGAAAAAAAACAAAAACAGAGAAGGTTTGTAATTTTAGGCATGGAAAAACTCAAAGTTTCAGGTGACAATATGAGACAGTCCAGCACAGTGGTTAGAGCAAACACAGTATCAGTTTACTAAGTTCTGAAGTTTCGATTCTTAGAACCTCAGTTTCAATGTCTGTAAATTGTGGATGTTCCCTTCAATTTTTTTTTGGAAAAAACAAGAAAAAAGGACATAATATGAGGCATGCAAGCCCTCTTTATTTCTGGAAAAGCAGTATACCACACAGGGAAGGGTTGCCCAGGTGTAACCTGGAGCAAGTTGCTTAAGCTGTCAGAGTCTGAGTCTTTGTTCCCCATGTGCAGAATCTGGATAATCTCACCACATGATAATATTGTGATGATTCAAATGAAATGATAATTAGCAAGGCATTTAACAAGTGAACAATATTAAAACGTTTTCAGCATTTGTTAGATTCCATTTCTTTGTTTTCTAAATCACATTATTTTCTTTCTTGTTTAAAGAAAATAGTTATAACTACCCTTTATACATCAGACAATGTTGGTAAAGGATACTATATTTATAACTGATGAAATAGAGGCCTTAAACATTGATGAGTTAAAGTGACGGGGGCATTCTTATAATGCATTTACTTACTCATTCATTTATGTGACAGATACTTAGCTAGCACCAATTTTGGCCAGGTAATAAGCTATACAACGTGTGCGTATGAAGATTTATTAGATGCGTTATGTCTTTATCATTAAGTAATTCACAACCTGTTAGAGGAGGGGAGATTTGAACTTGAATGCCTTGAACTTATGCCTTGAAGTGCATAAGATGGTATTATGTGTAAAAAGTGCCGCAAAAGTGGTATAAAGAAATGTTAATCAAACATAAAAAAGGGAACCATGTTTCTGGACAGAGTAATTAGAAAATAATTCATGAGAGTATCACTGTATTCTCTGGTATTTGAAAGGTGCATAAAACTTTATTAAATTTAGTCATCCCCAAAAGAAAGAAATGTGTGAAGGGAAAAAACAAATGAAAAGCAGTGCCTATTTGTGGACTGGCAATTCGTTTCACTTAGCATGAGTCTAGGGTCCGTTTATGATATGCTGAGAAGTTTTCAGGGCTCTTTTGTTTGTTTCATTTAATTTTTTTCTTGGCAGACAATGGAAGCCATCGTAGAAATTTATGGAGTGGAATGCCATTATTTAACTTGTTCTAGGGAGAAGTCCTGCAAGCAGGTTACATAAGGATCTGGAACAGGCTACATACAAGAAGACTTGTTATGAACCTGTCCTGATGGCTCAGGCGTGGGGTCACAGAGAAGAAACAGTGACTGTTGGAAATGGAGGGTAGCCAGAGACTGAAAAGAGATTGTGAAAAAAAACAATGGGATATGGAAACGTATTAGTTGAGAAAGATTATATATTGGGCAGAAAGGCCCCACAGATTCTGAAACACAGTGATTTGGGGGAAGAAAGCAATGAAAGATTGGCCCAGACAGGACTTAGTTATAAGAAGAAAGCAGCTATAAGAGGATAGTATCTCCCTATGCAATGAAAGGCGTGATAGGAGCCAGGCAGGAGTTTCACCGAGTGTTACAGCCAGGAGGATAAAGATCAAGAGCACAGAATTCGGAAATCAGACCTCCCTGAGTCCACAATCTGGCTCATCCATGTGCTAGCTGTGTGACTTCTAGCTAGTTACTTCATCTCTCCAAGCCTTAGTTCTCTCATCAGTAAATTAAAGAACCTTATTATGAGAGGCATGATAATAGTATCCATTCCAAGGCTTGAACAGTTGGCATTCGCTGTAAAGGGGACAGTTTTACACTTATCCTAGAAGAATTAAGACAAGATGTACTGGAGCATAGGGGGAATATGAAGTAAGCAGAAGTAATCAACTATTCATATACTCATTTGACTAAATCGTATTGATTGCCCATTACAGACTGTTCTGTGTATTGGGTGATGCAAAGTGATCAAAATAGGCAAAATCTATGCCCTTATAGAGATTACATTAAAATATAGGGAGCAAATAATAATAAATAAATACAAAAGGAAATAGTATGATAGTGATATGCATCAACATAGAAAGATAAAACCGAATGAAGAGGCTGAGAGCAACCAGAGATGTTATGTTAAGCAGTGGTCAGCGGAGACTATGAGGAATGTCGGCTGAACAAAGACCTGATTGAAATGGGGGATAAGCCATGGAAATATCCATGAAAGGAGATTTCAGACAGAACTGCAAGTCCCTGAGTTGAGATGTGCTTATTGTCCATGGAACAGAGAGACAGTTACATGGCTGTAATGGTTTATAGAGAGGAGTAGAAGAGAAGTGAGGGTTGAGGCCAGAGGCAGGATTACAAGGCACACGTAAATTTATTGGATTTTGTTCTACGTGTGATAGAAAATCACAGAGGAGTAACATGATCTAATTTATATATTACAAGACTGCTGTGTAGGAGCCAGAGCTAAAGAAGACAGACTCACTACAAGCTTATGATGCAATCTGGTAACGTAAGGCGTGGTGGTGGTACGGAGAAGGGCAAAATAGTAAAGAGGAAGACAGTGGTCAAATCTGGAGTTTGAAAGCAACAACTCTAGAATTTCAGAGAAGATTGAATTTGGGCTATAAGGAAATCAGAATGAAGAACCATGAAACTAGAGTTTCTAACCAGAGTAAACAGATCAACAGTGGTACCATCTATTCAAATAAGAAAAGCAGTGAAATGATCAGGTTTAAAGGTGGGAAAAGCAAGCTTTTTGGTTTGAAGATAGGTACTGTGCCTTTTAAATAATCATTTGGAGAAGATGAATTGACAGTTGATATAAAAATTGATGTGGATTCTGGCAAGAGATTAGGCTGCAGAATCAGTGGGTAGTCTAAGGCCATCTGTGATGGATGATGTTGGCTAAGATGCCAGTGTAGATAGAGGGAGAAGAAGCCTGAAGACAGCCCTGGGGCACTTGCTGACTCTTAGAGATCAGGGTGAGGAAGAGAAATAAGTGAAGGATACTCAGGGGGTGCAGCCAGTGTGGTAGGAAGAAAGCCTGGGGCATTTAGGATCCAATTAACCCAGAGAGAAAGGAAGCATTTCAGGAAAAAGGTGAGAGCCTATGCCAAGCCTTGCTGAAAGTCTGAAATTTGACAATGTGGAGACTGCTTATGACCTTGGTTTCAGTGGAGAGGGACTGTAAATATATATTTTTCAATAATAACAAAGATAACAAAATAGAAGAAGGTGAGTATAGATAACTTTTTACTTTTTTCAGTGAAAAGAAGAGTGGGGGTGTTAGTTGGACAGGGAAGTGGTATCAAGTGAGTATGTTTTAAAATAGGAGTTAAGACAGAATGCTAATTGTCGGTATGCTTATTACAGTGATCAGGAGAGAAGAAAATTGGTGGAGCGGGACAGGAAAGAGGTAATTACAGAAGAGCCCCTCAGTGGGTGGGAAGGGAAGCAACAAGGTCCTCACGGAGCAGCACAAGTGGAGCAGTAAGCTTGATGGAAGGACAGGATGTCACGTTCTGAATGCTTCCCATGTCTTGGTGATATAAGAAGAGAGATTATTAGCTTAGAGTAGGGAAAGAAGAGAGGCATCGATGTTTGGAAATAAGAATACATATAAGGGATTCATCTTTGTAGCAAAACACTTGGGAAATGCAGTGACATTTCCAGGCAGATGACTGCTCCCCTTGGCCATGTGGTCATAAACACCCAGTAAGTTGGCTGTTCTGTTTTTCTCTAGATGTTGTCAGTTATTAGGGTACAGGGTTGTAATTGGTGGAGCTGCTGATTTAATCAGAGTTGAGATTTTTTTCAGGTAAGTAAGATGGAGAAAGAAGGCTAAGGAGATGAGATTGAAGATGATAAATGACGATGGGTCTTGAGTTTGGAGGGAAGTGAGGACAAGAAGGTGATGAGGGGCACTGGGAAGGTGACAGAGTTAATGGATTGGAAGTCTGAGTGCGACTGAAGAATTGCTGGCAAGGGGGCAATAAACTATAAGTGGGAAACTAATCATAAGAGAATACAAAGAAGGATGATAGAAAGTGAGATTTCATATTGGTTTGGTATAATGTAGAATTTTGAATTGGGGTGGGAAAGGCCCGATATCATTGCAGGTAACGTAAAGGAACCAACGGTCCAGAGTATCAGACAGATTATCTTCATGAATACTGTAATCACCAAGATTGATCTTAGGGACAATGGGAAAGGAAGTGATCCCCAGGCACTAATTTTGTCAGTGAATGCAGGAGGATGACAGAACACTTCAGTAAGGAGGGGCTCGTTAAGTGAGTATCTGACAACATCTGCTTCTAGGGAACTAGGTCGTTTAAGGGTAAAAATTGGACTTATCGAAAAGTAAAAAGAAAAATTTAAAAAGCCATAAGATGCTCATTAGAACAAGATTAATAATATGTGACAGGGATTTCGGAAATTTACAATTTATTAAAGATGTAACCATCTGTTTTCCAACAGACCATTAGACATATACAAAACTACAACAGAGAGGGAGGACTCTGACTTCTCATTATAAGTGACGTTGTTTTAGTTGTTCTTCATTATTTCCGCTTGCCCAGAGAGGTCAAGGGAAACTCTAATTATTTTAGTAATTTGATATTTTATAGAAAAGATGCAGAAAGCATTTCAGTTCTTCATTGAAAGAATGAAATTGCAGTACCATCTGGACTCACCAGGATTGCTGGACTGTGCATCCATGGGGATCATAAGCTTGGCCCGGGTGGCCCGGCGTGCAGCCAGTGACCTCTCCAGGGTGGACATGGAGCTCCCTGCCTCCTCAGTGTCCTGACCTGAAAAAGAGAGAAAACTCGTGAGAAACACGTCTTCTTCAGCATCACACTTTATACACAGACAGGCATCTGAATGTCTTTTTATTCTTCGATGCAGTCAGTGGTTAGGGCACAGGGTTGGAATCGCTGGATATTTAAATGATAATATCTACTTCGTCATTACCCAAATTATATAACTTCATTGTACAAGTAGAAATATAATTAGTGTAACCTCATTACCCAGAAAAAACTGTTGTTTATATGTTGATGCTTATATATTTTAAATATGGATGAATATGTGAGAGTGGAGAGTATATATCAATATATTATTTTTTTTTAAATGGCATTATGCCATACAAACTATTTCGTCACTGGCTTAAAAGTTAACACAAACATTTTCCCTTGTCCATTAATGTTGGTAACAATTTTTAACAGCTACATAACATTCCATTCTATTAATTTACTACAATTTATAAAGCTAAAACTTTTGGTCCAAAGAAAAGGAAACAAGTTACATTGTTCAAAAATAAGACTGGGCATATTTATAAAATATCATGCTAAAAAGTCACTAAGCATAAGGATGTTTTTTCCATGAAAATATCATGTCAAAAGTCACTAAACATAAGGATACAAATGGTCTATGCAGATTTGAATAACAATATATGCTAAGAAAAATAAAAGTTCTGAACAACATGAATCATATATGTCAATTTGTAATATACACATTAAAAGCATGTTGTACACGGGCACATTGCACATGTGTGCGTGTATTCATATATATCTTTTATTTGTGTAAGAGAGTTTGATGTAAAATTTTTAACACGGCATTCGTTTTGTGAAAGGGATTAAGAATTTGAACTGGAGAAGAGCCAGACATTACTTTTTAGGGTTAATATTTCCATCAACTTTTTGCTGCTTTCAAAATTTTTTGCTTATTTTTTAACACGTGCATGCATTCTTTTTAAAATTATCATCGTTAATGAAATTTAAAACTAAAAATAACTCTGGAAGAAGTTTCCGTATGGGTGAGATAATGGTAGCTTCCTAAATCTGATTCTGTTCATACATGTTCCAAAAGTACAGAACTATATTAGATACATAAAATTATGCAAATCCTTTCAGATCCAGCACAGCCAAAAAACAGAAAACAGGACAAATCCAAATCATCAAATACTTGTAAGTACAAAAATAAATAATACTTTCCAACAAAACTATTGGTCACACTACAGCTATAAAAAAGTCTTTGTGGAAAGTAGGATGTCTGAAAGAGTTGAACAGAAAAGACAAGAGGGGAATAAAGCTCCCAAGACTGACCTAAAATCATCCACAGAAAAAGAAAGGTCAGCCCAATTGTACAGATATTGAAGAAGCTTCTTAGGAGACCAGAGCATTTATAAGTATGTAGGTTTTAAAGTGCCAGCATCAGAAAGGCATTTTTTTTTTTTTTTTTTGCCAAAACAAAGAGATTCTTTTCCGTAGAAAATGTGGTATCCAAAATGTTGATAAAAAAGGAAAAATAGTATGGGGCTAAAAAACATTGAAAGAATTAAGGGCAGAAAATTTCCTAAATTTGTCAAAAGACATAAGTAAATGTATAGATTCAAGAAATTCAGTAAACTCTGCATAAAACCCAAGAAATCCATGCCAGACATGGTTCGGCTTCCAAAAATTAAGTGACCACAAGAAATCTTAAAAATTCTGAGAGGAAAATAACCTTTTAATAAGGTAAAACAATTAGAATGACAACAGATTTCTCATCAGAAAACAGAGGTAAATGACACACTTTCCAAGCACTGAAAAAGAACTTGTAATCTGGAGTTGGCTTAAAAATCTACTTCAAGAAAGAAAGTGAAATTAAGTCATTCCCTAATGAAGGTAAACAAAGAGAATTTGTCTCTAGCAGACCAACCCTCAAAAAGTACTAAAGGAATATACACCTAAACAGGAAATGATATAAAGAAACTTGCCTAATTAAAAAGGAATAATAAACAACAGAAGAGGGAAAGGATCAATAAATATGATAGTCCTTCCTCCTTTATAGTTTTCAAAATTATATTTGACAGTGAAAGAAAAAATTAGAACACTACCTTACGTGGCTTCTAAACAAAATGTACATCTGGATTGAACTAGGCTCGGGGTAACACTTTTCTAATAGGCCATTTGATGTTGGGTGTCTCTGTGTGTGTGTTTTTGATTTTGCAATTACTTTTTTTTTTTTTTTTTTTTTGAAAAAGTAAGATGCCAACCCTATGACTTTGCTGTAGTGGAATTATACTATAGAATAAATTCATTTTATGAAACAAATTATATTTGTAAGTCATGGAGAGACCCCATGGATGGTACACAGAGGCCTGCCCATGTGTGCAGAAAAGCAGTGAAGAACGTCAAATAGTCCTTTCTTCCCTTCCTCCCTCCCCTCCTCTCTGCACCAGCCCCTCCCACTTTCCCCTCAGACCCAGGATGAGTGGAGGGGGAGGGAAGATGTGCAGGGGCTTCTGAAACAGACTGGCCCCGATCCTTTTCCTATCCCACCACTCCATTTCACTCTGAGTCGCTGGAAGAATTTAAAAACAAACTATGACAACCCTCCAGAGCCCAGAGCCAAAAATCTAGCTGGCCAGAAGGGAGGGGAATCGTTAATTAAATTTCAGAGTATAGATTTTAGCAGAACTGGACTGCCCTTTAATAACTGAAAGTTATTCAATACGCTTCCATGGATTATGAAAAAAAAGAGAAAGCAAATAACCGAAAGTGACAGAAAAGTAAGAGAATCTGCCTAAGGTATCAATCAATGGCTAGAAAAAACAAATTCAACAACTTGTGGTTGAAAATAAGAAACTGAATTTATTTTTATGTAATTCTGAACTGACAGAGTACAGAAAACCAGTTACACATTCAAATAACTAAAATATTTTAATTAAGTTTGAAAACAGCAGCTCCTCATACTGTAATCACATCATGAGCAGACCAAGGATTTTTTAAATGAGAGTATTTGGTTGATTATTACATTTCTTATAAGCACTTGGATAATGTGAGGACCCACAGAAAGTGTACTATTTTATAAGCTCTTTCTTATTCCTGGACCAGTGGCTTTCTGTACCAATTTATTGACTGGTGTGTTTTTTTCTTTAGATCCTTTTGTATAACAACGTAGCTTTCAAACAGACTCCATCAGGATAGGCTAGTGATTACATAACGTGATTGTATGGCGATGAGGGTTGATTTTGACAGTAATCAAAGCCAAACTAACAAGAGTATTCAGTTTTTTTTTAATATCTCAAGTGTCCCTGATCTGATTTTTTAAAATAATGAATAGTTAACAAATTTAGAATCAACTTTGAGTTATCTACAGAAATAGGGAACTAAAAAATATATTGGCTTCAAATTGTATTGCCTTGAAACAACTTTTGCTTAAGATTTAAACAAAAGGCAATCACTTCTTTTAGGCTTCGCATTTCAATATTTCCCAACTGCATTACTTTGAAGTTTCAAGAATAATTCAAATTATAAAAGGCAGGCAATAGGATAATGGAGAAGATAGACATAGAACTGGTTAATGAATCAAATGTGTAGTAGGTTATTTTACGTATGGATGAAGGACCCACAATGAGATTCAAGTTAGTGGAAAGATACCACTGCCGAAGGAGTGGGACACTCTTGTGGGGTTTACAGCAGAGGTTGCCTGATGCCAGAGAGCAGATAAGTACCTGAATGAGAGGTGCTTTTGCTTCCCAGTTGGGTTTCTGACTGGCTGTGGCTGACTGGTGTGAGGTCTTGGCAACTTTGAATGGGAGAGTCCCTTCCTGTGGGGTCAGTGCCTGATGGCTTCTCAATATTTTTCATCTCCATTTCTTCATGATGGATCCAAAGATCAGGAGGTCGGAGGTCCTTCTGGCTGCCCTTCCTTTTGCCGATGCTGTGGGTGGCCCGTTTCCTGTGAAACAAAGTTAGAAGGGGCAAGTGTGAGAGCCTCTATTCACCTCCTCACTTTCCTCAGTCAATTCAACTCAGAAGCAGGGAAGGAAACAAAAGGATTCCCAGGAGGAGCCCTGTGAAACCCTGGAATTGGCAGACTTGTCTTGGCTGCCTTTCCTCTTCTCCCCTGGAGCTTTGCAGCATTACAGGAGCTGTGGTGCAGAATCCCCAGGGCACCAACTGCCTGCCAGAGAGCTCCTTCCTCCAGCTTCATGGCTGCAGACTCGCTCGCCAGGTGATAGTGGGTCAGATGGAGCCATATGCTAATCTTTGGAGCCAGGCATAAGATACCTGACTGCAACATCTGTTTAGGAGATAAATGAAGGAGTTGCTTCAACAGGGAAAGCGGAAAAAAAAGAGCAGAATGTGTGCCAAAAGCTAAGGTGGGGGCTTAGAAGAAAGCCTATAGCTCAGCTGTATAATTTAGTGTGCAATTGGGAAGCTTGCTGTTTGAAAACAAAAGGCCGCTGGAAGATATTCTTAGGAGAAAAAAACACTTTTGCCTTGGAGTCGCTAAGTATCTAGATTCAAACATAGTGAGATCGTCCTTTGAAATGAGGAGAATACAGTTTGAAAATGTGCCTCACATGCCTTTTATTTGCCTCGACCAGGATTCAGCAACCACAGATTTTGGTTTGGGCAGTAATCTCTTCTTAGAGCTAGTAAGATTCCAGGCTCCCCGCATGTATGCTAAGTAAAGTGGCACGATGCTTCAAGCTAGCCACTCTCTGCGGCAGGGCCAGTAAACTACGGCTTGCAAGTCAAATCTGCCCATGGCCTGGTTTGGTAAATACAGTTTTATTAGAACATGAACAAGCTCATTCATTTTCTTAATGTAATGGCAGAATTGAATAGTTATGCCAGAGAACATATGGCTTGAAAAGCCTAAACAATGCATTTTCAGGCCTTTTTCAGAAATAGTTTTTGGTTTTCATCCCTGCTCTCCACTTTTTATAATCTTTTTAAAATATGTACTTGTAACTTCTATTTCTTTCAAAATAATGTCTACTGTAAGATAGAATGTAAACAGTTAAAAACAAGCTTTGATAGAAGTCCAGAGAAGCACTTCCTTCCCACTCCATTCATTTACGAGGAACATTTTATTATGATAACTACATTCCACAATTACTTAATGGTTCAAAGGAGCTGGTCTCAGTGAAAATGATTTCTTTTCTTTTTATTTAATTTTTAATTAAAATCATAACTGTATACGTTTATAGGGTACAATGTGATCATTTGAATCACAGAATGCATAAATCAAAACGATTAACATAACCATCACCTCACTTACTTATTTTTTGTGGTAAGACATTTACAATTTAGTCTTAGTTATTTTGAGATACATCCCTGCATTGTATACATTAGGCGAGAGGGTGATTGGTGGGAGGTGGGAGGGCATTTGGTGGGATCCCGCCTAATGCGAAAATACTTTGTAACCTATGCAAAGCTTTTGGGAGTGGCTTTGGTACCCCAATTGCTGAATAAGCAGCTCTGTAACTATTCAGCAATTAATAAATGTTTGGTGGTGTAATTTGTTGGATTTTCCCTAGCTTTTTTTTTTTCTTTTTTGTCTTTTCTTAAAGCATGTTGATGGGGATAGGAGACAAAAAACTGCAGACTTCATATTTATTCTGTAGTTTAGTAGAGAAAACATGTAAAAATTAGCAACCTGCTGATTTCCTGACAGCAGCTCTATACTGTCTCTATGGTCTGAAATGACCCCGAATCATTTTCCTTTGTCTAACATAATAACTCACAGCCCATCATCCTCTCCCCCAGTTCATTACTGCACACCTCCCTGCCCACAGGAAACTGATTTGCAACTCACACGTTGCTCTTTATTTTATCGACTTCTGGTAACTTCATAGAAGAATATAATGCCATTCTCGAACTTGGAGGCTCCACCATGCTAACTTTCTTTCTACCTGTTCAAAATGCTATATAACTTAAACCCAGTATTCATGTGACTGCTCACAGGAACGTACCAATTCCCACATCTAGGACAACACAGTCAGATGCGTCAGAATCAATAACTCAAGATATAAACAGTCTGTGGCAAAGAAATTAGCCAAATCATTTTTGAAAACAGTAATAAATTATAAACTGTGGTTTCCCCTTGATTACAACCATTTCCTTCCTTCTTTCCTTCCTTCCTTTCTACCTTCCTTCCTTCCTCTGCAAGTTCCTATGACTCCAGTACCAAGCATCACAGGTGGCTTCTATTTTAAAAATAGCCCCAAGCTGGGGCTCAGGCAGAAACCTTTTATATAAACCACAGAGTTTGTGATTTATAACCTCTGTCAGGGAAGAAATTATAATTCCTGATAAAATGCATAGGCCTTTTACTGGTGGGTTTTAATATATCCACACCACTTCTAAGTCACCAGCTGACTGTTGGTTAATACTCTAAAGATCGCTAAATAAACTTTATTTTCTTCTTATATATAGTCTAGCAATGACTTTGTAACTACTTTTATTTCCTGTGATATCTCTTATCAAGAGAGAAATTTTTGGCCTTGGAAAGGCCACCCTCAACCCCCTCATCTCTACCATAGCAGGTTTGTAATAAAACTGGCATATGCTCCTAACTAAATTGTCTGAAATTTGTCTTAAAACCTACAGGAACAGCTGTGGCCCTGACCTTCTGCCCATCTGTTGGTTGTTGACATGACTACTGCTCATTGTGGCCCATGGTTCTTCTGTTTCACCATTGGAAATGTCAAAATTGGTATGCAGATGGCCTCAGTGCAGGGGTGGCCAAAGTGTGCTCCAGCGCCAGGGAATGCACATTCTCAGGCTCCCCTCACGTCTACCGGATCAGAACACCTGGGAGGGAGTGGGGAGCAATGTGGGTTTCAACAGCCCTCCAGGTGACTCTGATGCACCTGCAGTTTGAGAAGCACAGTCTTACTGAATTTTTTTTTTAATTTCAGAGCTAGTTTTTCTAGTAGATATAGAATATTTCACATGTTTAACTCCTCCACAAATATCAGATGCATCTTTTCCCACAGGTACCAATCATCTTTCTGCTTCCAAAATAGTTCTAGCGCAGGAGGGTCTCTTCCCATTCCGTGGATTCTCAAATAAAGGCAAAGCAGGCCTTCTCCCAGGCTCTCTGCTCTCTCCTTCTCATGTCAATGACAAAGCTTCTACAGCGTCATCAAGGATGAGTGTTCTCTTTTTTGTTTTGTTTATTTATAGAGCTTCTGCCCAGATGCCTTCATGATCCTATTTACTTACAAGTGACTTATTTTTTCACGTGCTCTGTAGCCTCTCTCCTTCTGGAAGCCTTCCTGAACACTGTAAGTCAACATCATCTTAGAATATCAAACCTTCCTTCATCTTCCTCTGTCCCACACTGCCCTCACTGAGCTGTCCCGCTGCTCCCTGTGTGATAATTCCTCCAGCGGCAGTGGAGCAAACTCCATTTCCTTCACTTCTCTAACATCACCCATTGTTTTACAACATTTATTCATTTAAGTATCCAGTTAATATTTATGGCCTATCGACTGTGTGTCAAGAAATGTGCTAAGTACCACAAAACAAAGATGAGTGAGGCAATGGGAGTTGAATCAGTGAATACAAAGTGGGAGGGCTCCTGAGTTTCTGGAACTCAGCATGGAGTAAGGCTGGAGAGGCTTTATAGAAGAGACCAAATCATGGGAGGCCCTGCCGCCAACAGAAACATTTTTAATAATATCACAAAGTCAGTGGGGAATTGTAGGAAGATTTTTTAGCTCAGGAGTTAATATAAATCAGATTTGTTTCTTAGTATGATGCAACTCACATACTAAGCATGCAAAGATTATTTGAATTGAGTAGTAAGAATTTTCCATTATTGACATGGGAGTACTTTTTGAAAGCTTCTTCTCTGTTATTTTTTATTAGCCCACCTGTTCCTTATTTTATACAATTCTTCTTTCTGTCTTTTTTCACTTTTAATCAGTATGTTGGGGATGTGAAAAGAGTAAAAAGCAACATTGCTTTAATGTCCATTTTATGAAACTTCCCCTGAAGTTCGAAAATATTACTAACCCTCTGATAGATTCTTTTGCCACATTGTAATAAGTTCCTCCTGTGTGTTTCCTCTGCTAAAGTTGATCACAGGAGGCGAACAAACAGTTCTGTACTAATTTCAGCAGCCAAAAGATAGGCCAAGAGCTGATGGAGATTGATGCAGGAACATTGTGCCCCACCATGGGTTTAGGAAAGGCTTTAGGACAGCAGTTCTCACCGTGTGGGTCGCAACCCCTTTGGGGGGTCTCCTGCATATTAGATATTTACATTGTGATTCGTAACAGCAACAAAATTACAACTATGAAGCAGCAACGAAAATAATTCTATGGTTGGGGGTCACCACAACATGAGGAACTGTATTAAAGGGTGGCGGCATTAGGAAGGTTGAGAACCACTGCTTTAGGAAGTAAGGAGACTTAAAGTGAGTGTGAAGAAATGATTAGAAGTGAATCAGCAAAAATTATATTGGGAAGTATAAATATTTCCCCTCTTTCTCCAACCAAATATTTTTGTAAGGCTTTTTAGCCTTTTAATTATCTAACTTGATTATTTTTATTTGAGTAACTGCTATTCAAAATAAAAATTAAAAAAAAAATTGTATTAGAAACCCAAGGCCTATTTTAGATGCTTAAATGTCTTTCTATTTTCTGAAATTGAATTAAGATATATTGAAGTCTTTTGTAGTTGGCAGTCAAAATCTCAATGAGGTGAATACTAAAAGATAATTAAAAAGTTAAAAAGCCGAAAATAAGTGAAAGTGATCTACAGCAGTTAAAATACAGTAGATTTCATTGAAGAGTTTAAAAACTTTATCCCAGGACTAAAAATAATTTTCATTTGTCAAGATTTGAATGTGTGTTAATCTTTAAAACTAGCTGTGCACATGTCACTTGGAAAGCTTAGCTGACCATTCCATCAACTGAATCTTGTGATTAATTCACAATATAAATTTAATATTGTCAGATAATACTGCTGATAATCTATAGGGTAGCTGCTTATATTATAATAACTGTATGTACTGGATCTCCAGAATATGCTCCATGTTTAATATTTTGTCTTTAATCTGTAAATAAATTTTAACTTGCAACATGTGATTTAAATTGTTGATGAGTTCAATGTTATTGACTATTTTAAAATCATAGAAAATCTCCACTTAAAGTTTTCATAAAACATAATTTTTATATTATGATATTCTACTATAATCTCATAAATTTTTAAATAAATATAAATAAATACAAAGTTATTTTTATTTTGTATTAATTTAAAACTTGATGCTACCATATGAATCTATAATCAACTGGTAGTTTACTGCAGGATTTCTGTGTTTTAAAGGTGGAGGGAATGATAGAAGCATTCAGGTTTATTTCTTCTTCCTATTTGAAGAAACTGCAACCCAGGGATTAAGGGTCTTCCCTTAGATGACATAATTAGTTTAATAAAATAGGTAGCAGAACCAAAATGAGAACTTGAGTTCTAACTTTTGTTAGCTATTTTACATGATGAAAATGAAATCTTACCCACTATCCTGAGAATTGGATAGCCTATCTTATTATTAAATATATCTTTATATATATATGTGTGTGTGTATACACAAACATAAATTTTAAAAGACCACAAACCATTGGATAAAATGCACAGACACTAACTTAAATAAGGTATTACTGATTGCCCATTAAAATGTTTCAATTCACTTGGATATAATTCAACTTCCCCAACAAAACACAAAGAAAAATTTACATTCTCCACCACTCCCAGAGATATTAGAGAAGACCAGGAATGTGTTTCCCACTTCCTCTGTTTAATTACATTAAACTCTAATTTTTTTTTTCTGAGAGCTTTGTAAAGGATTTTATTTCTGTTTCAGCTTAAAATTGATTTTGCTTTCACCTGCATCAGTCAATTTGTTCTAAGGACCTCACTGGTGGTAATGTCAGAGACTAAGAGTCTTCAGTGAAATTAAAAAAAAAATATTAAAACTCAGAAGTAACTTGAAGGGGAAAATTCTCTTTGTCTCTTTGTTTCTGACAATATGAAATCGAAATGAATGCCAATGAGTCTTATATAAAACAAAGCATGGAAACTAAGTAAATCTTGAGAGACTTTGAGGGTGAAGGAAAAACCAAAGTAAGCAGCTGAAAGTTTACTTTGGGGTTTTCTGTCATTCATGGAATCATTTTTTTTTCTTCCTTTTTTTTTTTTTTGAGACAGAGTTTCACTTTGACACCCTCAGTTGAGTGCAGTGGAGTCATAGTTCACAGCAACCTCAAACTCTTGAGCTCAAGCCATCCTCTCTTGCCTCAGCCTCCCTAGTAGCTTGGACTACAAGCTCCTGCCATAATGATTGGGTATTTTTAGAGACAGGGTCTAGCTCTTGCTAAGGCTGGTCTCAAGCTCCCAAGCTTAAGTAATCCACCGCCTTAGCCTCCCAAAGCACTAGAATGATTCCGGTCTTGGGAATTATGTATTTATTTATTTATTTATTTATTCATTTGTTTGTTTGTTTATTTATTTATTTTGAGACAGAGTCTCACTATGTAGCCCTTGGTAGAATGCTGTGGCATCACAGCTCACAGCAACCTCCAACTATTGGGCTTAAGCAATTCTCTTGCCTCAGTCTCCCAAATGGGTAGCTGGGACTATAAGCGCCTGCCATAATGCCCAGCTATTTATTTTGTTGTTGTTGTTGCAGTTGTCATTGTTGTTTAGCTGGCTTGGGCCAGGTTTGAACCACCAGCCTCGGTGTATGCGGCCAGTGCCCTACTCACTGATCTACGGGTGCCGCCCGGAGTCATTTATTTTTTAAAACAAGTCATATCCAGGGCTCTTTCCAAATAAAAGCTTTAAGCTTTTATCAAACTGCTCAGAATGTGATTTAAGATGATTTGAGAGTTTCTCAACTGTAGTCAAATCCCACTTTTGCACATTAAAAAATCTCAAGTTTTCGGGCAGCGCCTGTGGCTCAACGGATTAAGGTACTGGCCCCATATGCCGGAGGTGGTAGGTTCAAACCCAGTCCTGGCCAAAAAAAAATATCAAGTTTTCTCAGGAGAGAAACGAAATATATCCAGAAGTCTAGTTCATCAGATCAATATAACCTCAAACATTCTTCTCACAGTAATGAAATGGAAGAAGAAACACACACACACACACACACACAAACACTACCGATGGTTTAATTAATTATACTAAGTTCGTTTAGAGCAATGTTTTTCGACCTTTTTATCTGACAGCACACTTTGACCTATTGTTAAACTTTTGCAGCACATTTAAATTATGTTGATCCAGAGAAAGAGTTAAAAAAACCATATATACCTATTGTGCTTTAAACTTCTTTTGAAAATAATTTAATGATCTTTAAAATTTTCATGGCACACCTGAGCTCCTCTTATGGCACACCAGTGGGCTGCTGAACACCGGTGGAAAATCACTGATTTAGTGAATATACCAAAGTTCTGTAAAGTTGGCTGAATGTGATTTTGGTGCCTCCTTCACTCCCTATATGTGATGCCTCAGCACTGCTGCAGAGAACTGTCATTTTGATGTTCTAACCATTCTGCCTTTGCTTAACCCCTTTTCTAGGAACACCACACCAAGAGATTGTTCAATGTTTGACTCCATTACTTCCCCCCAAATCCTTATTTAAGTGTCCAGCTCTCCGGAAGTGCTGTGAGTGATCACGCCTGGCCCACTTCTGCTCACAGGAAACCTGAGACCAGCTTTCAGCAGCTTCAAAATAGTCCAGATCTCTTATGTGAATCTGGGTATCAAATTTGCCCTCGCACCTTAAGCACAAAGACTGTCTCTCCACCCCCACACCTCCTTCTTCAGCATATACTCCTTCTCCTGCTCCGTATTTAAATATCTCCTGTTAGAGTGCTGGAAAATACACTAAAGATCAACAAATACAGATCCAGGATTTTTAAAAATAGAACATCTGCGCTATTAGCAAATGAAGGGGGAAAGGTATTTGCTAGAGAATCTTTGTCCAGCAATGTATATAGTACGTAGGGTCACAATGAAAGTTTTGAGACAGATTGTGTTATGGTCCATTATGTCACCTCTAAGAAGCACAGTTGACAGAGTCCGTTCTGGTTCACCTGTGCAAATTGTAACTTGCTCGGCTTATCAGTGTTGCTGGGAGGGTTTCATTTCTTTCCATCCATGTATATTTTTTTGGTGTTTGATTTTCGTGCATCTCCAAACTTTGGTAATGACCCATGTATATGGTTGTCAAACCCGCCACCAATGGGCCCCTCCCTGCCGCAGGCTTTCACAGCTGGCTCTATGATAGAGGCCAAAAAACTAATATCAGAAACTCATAGGAAGGAAGAGTCTTCGAGTGAGGGGGTAGCTGAAAAAGACGTATCAGGCTGGATTTGAAACAGGCCAGAGAGGCAAAGGAGCAGAGAATGGCCAGGAGATTATTGCCAAATCCCAGAAATGGCTGAACTAATATGCGGATTATGGGATGTCACTGTGAGGAGATAAACTGAATTAAAATCACCCTTCCATTCTAACTTGTACTTTGATGTAACATTCTCTGCATGGGCTAGAACCTGGGGCTGTATAATATGAAATCATTTTTAAAGCTCTCAACAATTTTCATCTTTGATAATTAACCTCAGGCAGGAAATCTGAACCATTTTGAATCTCTGGATTCTCTTTTCTTAAACTACTGCCTCCAAATTAAACACCCCATAGGATTGTAACTACAGTGAGTTTGGTATTCTATATTTAGTCATCCATTCGATAAGTATTGATTAACTGCCTGCAGGCCTCCTTGTCAAAAGTGATAAGTAAGTATTTATAGAGGAACATCTCTAACATTTTGTAGGTGATAGCAGAGCGGATTTTAAGTGAGGGTGTGGTAGAGTCTTTTCCCTAAGTTTTATTTAAGAAATAGCTGCCCTTGCTTGAAAATAAGAAGTGGTCAGGAGAAGTAAAAGTCAACGAAAATGCAAGTGGGTTCCACATGGATTTCATTTGTTATATATCTGCAAGCTTAGCTCACTCATCTAATTATAGACCTAGAGTAGACAAAAGGTAAGGTTTTGCTGGAGTCAGGAGATAAGGAAATGTGGTGAGTTTTGAAAGAACACAGGAAGAGAGCTGTGAAAAACGTAACCCCAAAAGATGGGGACTACTTTCCCCTTGGGAGCCAGGTGTTACCTACTTTCTCTGCTGGGCTGAAGAGCGTCGGGTGCAAATCACAGCCACGATCACCACCACCAGCACTGTGATGACACCAACAGTGACCACAATGATCACAAGCAGGTTGCTGTTCTTCTGAGGGGTGACGCTGCCATGTGGGGGATGCATCTGTCCAATGGGTGGCTCTGGGGAAAGACAGGCAAATGGAGTTGAGGTTTATAAGCAGCAGCAGCGTTTGTCAAGCTCTCTCGGGGTTGTAAGGAGTTCCTACTGTTCCTGGGTATTCCTAAAGCTGGGGGAAACCAACAAGAGCAATGAAAATTGAAAGGAGACCTAAACTATCTGCACAAGATAAAGGCAAACCCATGTCTGCGCAAAGAATTTGTACAATAAAGTTCCCTAGCAGTGTTATTCAGAATAGCCACATGTGGAAATAACCTAAACGTCTATGTACTGACAAATGAATAAGTGTGGAATCCACATCGCAGAATACTGTCCGGCTGTAAGAAGAAATGACACTTGATGTAATGTGGTTGGACCACAGCAACTTGATGCTAAGAGAAAGAAACCAGACACAAAAGGAAATCTATGACATGGTCCCGCTTATCTGAAATATCCAGAATAGGCAAATACAGAGAAAAGAAAGTTGGCCAGCATTTGCCAGGCACTAGGGTAGGATTGCTAATGGGTAGAGGGTTCCCTTAGGTGATGAGAATATTCTGGAATTAGATGGTAGTGATGGTGGTCCCACCTTATGAATAAACTAAGACTACTGAGTTGTCTATTTTTGAGGGATGGATTTCTGGTATATAAGCTATATCTTCACTTTAAAAAATCAAGCTGTAGTATTGAGTGGAAAGGAAGAAGGCAGAGAAAGATGCAGTTTGTACTGTAAGAATTCCAAAGTGAAGAAAGGAGGAGAGGCTGTGGTTTACGGGGAAATACTGTTTATTTCTGCTGTGAAGGACAAACTTGTAGATACCACTTACGACTTACTTCCATTCCTTTTGAGATGCTATCTCTAAAGTGCCCTTGAGTTTTCAGCCTGGCAGAGGTGTGTGGATCCCACTTCAGGACAACCACTAGGTTTGAAAGGGCTTCAGGGAGTCCCAAGACAAATGTTCACCTGGTCGCATCAGGACCTCATGGTATGAATTATTTGGGCAGACAATATTGGAATAATAAGACACTTGTGACAAGTTGTTTACCTAAACAAGAATGGCTGATGAGAGTTTCTATTGCTTTCTTCAGCCTCAGTCAATGATCAATCAATTAGAAATGATCCAGTTTATGATCAGTTTGTCATTTTTTAAAAAGTAGATATTAGCTTATGATTTTCTTCATAATTTAGAAAGTAGCAAAAAATGAATTTGGATGGTTTTCTAGACCTATGTTTGATTCTTTTTCTTTCACAACCTGTATTCGTTTTCTATAACCCCTGAGCAATATAGTTAGGCTTTCTGAACCTCAGTGCCTTCATCTGTAAAATGAGAATCATATTTATTGTCTACAGTTACTGCCAGAGTTAGAGAACATAGCTAGCAACCACCTCAATGCCTGACACAAATTGCTTATAATAACATTATATAGCTGAAGCATTAATAAAATGTTGCCTAAATTGATAACCTACCATAGCATTGGGGATATGTACAGTGAGAACTTCCAAACCATACAATTTTTAGGAATAATATTCTGTGAAAGATAAACTAACCTTTTCTCACAAATAACATAGTAACCCAGTACTTTGTCTCAACATCAAAATACCTTTTGACAATTTACCTAAGCACCATTCCTCTTTTAAAAAGATAGTCCCCAAAACTTAAATTATTACCAATTTATTATTCTTGGAAAAACAAGCTTCTGAAATAAATTGAATCTCAGAGGAAAAGAACTCATCGAATAGCACTTTCTGTTAAAAAAATTATGATTATACATGAACGAAATAAGATTTCCTTGAAGTAATTTTTACATTTACCATAAAAGAATGAAGCCAACAGTGAAAGGTCAAAACTCTCTGTGTCATAGTTTTACTTATTATTTGAAAAGTTATTTCACAGGAGTATCTTAATATGCCCTTTCTGTGCTTAACAAATTAATTGATTGGAATAAATTAACCTTTTATGTGAGCTTACAAGAGAGATAGTTGGGGAATCTTATAGATTGTTATTAGCATGACTTCAGCTTACCAGTGCCCCATTTCTGATGAACCTAATTTGAGTCATACATAGTAATACACCTTATGAACAGTTGCAAAAACTGGGTAAGTTAAAATTATTCAAATTTCTACTCTTATTTCTTTCTTTCCACCCAGGAAGACATCATATTTCAGGTCAAAATAAAATGACTCTGGATTCCGGTCAGCACTAGTGAGATTATATTGAGGTCATTTGCCCAGGAGAGTGAGGGTTTATTGGGACTCCATTATAAACCTTTGGTGTAGTCTTTATGCTGTCATCATGAAAGTTCAGTTGAAAATTTGGTATTCAGAGTCTTTCATTAATTTCCCAATCTTAAACTGAGGCTGAATAATCAGACTATCTGACGCCATCAGGTAATTAAGAAAGTCAAGTACAATGGTGTCTTTAGAGGCAATTTTTGTTATTTGCAGGAGCTGTGTTTTATAAAGTTGCCACAAATGTGGAATTAGTAAAGACCAGACTGTTAGGAAACACAAGGTTAGGCTCCTGTTAGCCTCTGGTCACCAATCAATATGTACTTCGCTTTATGTTATGTTTCCATTTAAAGACTTTTTTTATTTTTTATTTCAGATTTATATGTTTACATTGTTTGCATTTCTAAGGTTAAATTCAAGTTGTAGTTGAGTCCTCATCCATTGGGGGTGCTGTAGAGCTCATCAATTTTCTGCCCGCCTCCCTTTCCCTTTTTCTTCTTCCTCCTCCCCTACTTGAAAATACTTGTTTTTCTCTTGTATGAGTGGGTAGTTGTTTTTCTACTGGTTTCATATTAGTATTGAGCACATTGGATCCTGGCTTTTCTGTTCTTGTGATACTTTACAAAGTATCTATCCTAAGAAGAATGTGTTTAAACTCCATCCAGGTAAATACTTTATTAAATATATAATATTCACTCATTAATATTGAAACACAACTATAGCTAATGCCTTATCACATGTATTTCCTTTGTAATTCATATCACAACACTAAGAAAAACTTCAGTGCAATGATGGGGGCTGTATTTAACAGTGAAATCACCAACCAACAGCACAAAAATGGCATTAAATATACTGTGGGACGGGCGCTTGCTTACAGTGTGAGACTGAAACAAGAACTAGGGGGTCAGTCCCTCTGTTCCACCTCAGTTGGGTACATGAGCACCAGGCAACTCAAACTTTTGGCCAGTCTCTACATGTTCATCAATGACTGTGAAAGCACTGTGAACATTTATTTTGAAATAAATTTAGCATGTGGATGAATTCACAGATAGAGTCTGAAAGGAGGATAGTCTATACATTTTAAAATATCAAAAGACTAAACCAAAGTAGGAAAACTTCCAGAGCCTCCAAACCTAGATGAATGAAGAAAGATGTTGTGGGAGATGCCCAATTCCAGAAGGGGCAAATGATACTCGCCATGTTTCAGGCTTCAGTAAGGGAGACTGCATGAGGGAATTTAAAGACTTGAAAATATCCTCCAGGGTACTGTGATTATTTCCAGAGATAAGGGGAGCTCCACACTGACCCCAGCCCTGGCACTGGTCTGGCATCCTGCGGACTTTAGGATGAACTCCCTGTATTTCATTCTATGTGATTTTCCCAATTTAAAAGAAAGAACTAACATCACAATACATCTGTTCCTTCTGTTAGCATAACAGTGTGGGTATCCTGTGACTGAGTAATTGGGACTTATTGTTTCAATAAAAATCAATGCATCAGTGTTTTTACAATCCTATAGACTTTCCATCCCTATTTATTTTCATGCTGGTTGATTACTGTAAAATGTTTCGACTTTTTTCCTACTATTTCATAAAGGCAAATTTAACAATGTGATAGGTCTAAAGTCTTAGTAAAGAATGGGAAATTTTGTTTAGTTGAATGACAACTTTAATTTTTTTTAATTTTATAGATTTCAAAAATACCTGTACTTTATTTTTCCTATGTTTTGCTTCTAGGAAAACTTTGCAGTCAGCTTGTTGATAGACAGGAACATTGAGTGCTTAGTTACATGTGAATGTAAGAAGCAGGTTCATATTGTAGCAAAGAAAGCCAGGCAGTGAATGTCTCTAGTTGGGGGGTTAGACTTCACTCCTACGAGAAATTATAGTTTCTCGTGATAACAGCTTTGCTACTATTAGCACACCTTAAGCTTACTGTGTCTTAGTCATTTTCCAAGTCTTTAAATTTGAACAGAAATTTATATGGCCGTGATCATTTCAATGTATTTTCCCAGAAAATAAGGTGCTGTAGTCAATCAGCTGGAACTGAACTCACAGAACGGAAGCCACTATTTCCTAGAATGAGATATTAATCAGCATGACGGGGGAGTGGAGGGGAGTTCCTTGGTCAATGTAGATGAAAAACATATTACTTTTTTTAAATTTCAGATTTTTAACATGTTAATGTTAACTCTGAATTGCCAGGAGACGTGTGGCAGAGAAATGTGCTTAATCATTTTATAAATACATATTAAAAATTCAGTTAGGTATTGGGGATTGATGGTGTGATCAAAAGAGGTGTGATTATTGATCTCATGGAGTTTATAACACACTGTAAAAGATAATATTAAACAATTTACTGGGCAAATAAAGACAGACATACTTTGAAGATATTCCAGGTTCAGTTCTAGATCACCACAATAAAGAAAATATTGCAAGAAAGTGAGTCACGCTAATTTTTTGTTTCCCAAGGCATATAAAGTTATGTTCACATTATACCATAGTCTATTAAGTATATAATTGCATTATACCTAAAAAAAAATGTACATACCTTAATTAAAAACAACTTCATTACTTAAAAAAATGCTACTATCACCTGAGTCTTCAGAAAGTAGTAATCTCTTTGCTGGCAAGGGCTTTTGCCTGCTGGCTGATCAGGTTGGTGGTTGCTGAATGTTGGGGTAGTTGTGGCAATTTCTTAACATTAGACAGCAACGACAGTTGCTGCATCAGTTGACTCTTCTTTTCACAAAAGATTTTTCTGCAGTAAGCAATGTTGCTTGAAGCATTTTACTCATGGTAGAACTTCTTTCAAAATTGAAGGCTATATCAACTAAGTTTATATAATATTCTAAACCTTTGGTTGTCATTTCAGCAATGTTCACAAAATTTTCGTCAGGAAGATTCCATCTCAAGAAACCTTTGTTTGTTCACATGAAGCAATTCCTCATTCATTCAAGTTCGATCATGAGTTTGCAGAAATTAGTCATATCTTTAGACTTCACTTCTAATTCTAGTTCTCATTATCTATACATCTTCAGTCTTGAATGCCTCACAGTTATCTATGGGGGTTGGAGTCAACTTCTTCCAACCATCTGTTAATGGTGATATTTTGACCTCCTCCCATGAATCACAAATGTTCTTAATGGTGTATATGGAATGTTCAATCATTTCCAGAAGGTTTTTGATTTACTTGTACAGCTTCATCATAGGAATTGT
Source organism: Perodicticus potto (assembly GCA_963574655.1). Taxonomy (NCBI): domain Eukaryota; kingdom Metazoa; phylum Chordata; class Mammalia; order Primates; family Lorisidae; genus Perodicticus; species Perodicticus potto. The sequence continues at coordinate 35,243 of CAUYRH010065384.1, read as the reverse complement.
TATCAATGGCAGTTATAGCTTTATAAAATGTATTTTCTTAAATAATAAGACCTGAAAGTGAAATGAATCCTTTTCTTCTTGGAATGCAGACTAGATTTTATATTACAGGTATGAAAACAACATTAATCTGCTTGTATGTATCATCATAACTCTTGGGTGACTAGGTACATTGTCAAGGAGCAGTGATATATTAAAAGAAATCTTTTTTCTGAGCAGTACATCTCAATAGAGGGTTTATAATCTTTAGAAAACCATGCTGCAAACAAATGTGCTATTGTCTGGGCTTTGTAGTTCCACTTATAGAGTACAGGAAGCATAGATAGAGCATCACCCGTAAGAACCCTGAGATCTTTGGAAGGGCTAATGAGCATTGGCTTCATTCAACACAGAGTCACCAACTCCTAACAAAGAAGTCAGCCCATCCTTTGAAATTTTAAAGCCAGACATTGACTTCCCCTCTCTAGCTACGACATCTTCTTTCAGAGTAAGTCTGTTTCATCTACACTGAAAATCTGTTGTTTATCGCAGCCATCTTTCTCAACTATTTTAGCTGAATCTTCTGGATAACTTCCTGCAGCTTCTACTCTGGCACTCACTGCTTCACCGTGCACTTTTATGTTATGGAAATGGCTTTGTCTTTAAATCTCACAAACCAACCTCCACTAGTTTCAAATTTTTCTTCTGCATTTTCTTCACCTCTTTCAGCCTTTATAGAATTAAAGAGAGTTAGGGCTTTGCTCTGGATTAGGTTTTGGCTTAAGGGAATGTTGTGGTTGAGTTGATCTATCCAGACCACTCAATCTTTCTCTACAGCAGCAATATGCTATTTCACTTCTTATCACTGGTATGTGAACTGAAGTAGCACTTTAACTTTCCTTCAAGAACTTTTTCTTTGCATTCACAATGTGACTGACTGGTTGATGCATGAGGCCTGACTTTCAGCCTGTCTTGGCTTTTGACTTCCCTCCTCACTACCATTAATCTGGCCTCTGATTGATAATGAGAGCTATGCAACCCTTTCTTATACCTGTACACTTTGAGGCCACTGGAAGGTTCTTAACTTGCATAAATTCAAATTATTATGTCTCAAGGAATTGGAAGGCCAAGGGAGAAGGAGGGTGGTGAGGGGATGGCCATTATTTGGAAGAATCAGACACGCATGTCAAATATCAATCAAGATCACTGCTTATATAAATGCATTTTGTGAGAGGCTAACACAATGACAATAGTAACATTAAAGATCATTGATGGTAGATCACCTGAACAGAGCCGATAATAACTAAGAAATTGAAATACTGTGAGACTTCCCAAAATGTGACAGAGTGACATGAACTGAGAACATGCTGTTGGAAAAATGGTACCAGTAGACTTGGACAAGGCTGTATTGGCACAAACTTACAGTTTTTAAAAAAACTCAATAAAAGGAACACAATAAAACCAGGTTTGCCTGTATAAAATTACAATTATAGTTGATGCCAAAGAAGAAAGTGTGAGAGTTTATTGTAGACAGAGCTGAGGGCACACTTTTATTGGTAGGGGCTCATGAAAGGCCCCATATGGGAGCAACATTTAGGCTGAATCATGGGGTATTGTTAGGAGTTAGCTCCTGGCTCTTTACAAGAGAACTGAGAGCAGGATATGGAACATTGGGAGCAAAGGGGAGAAGGGCACACAACGAGGCTGGAAAGAAAAACAGGACCCAGATGTGCAGAGCCCTGTAGATCACATTTGGTTATTCTAAATGCAGTCATAGGCCCTTTAACGGTTTTCAGGAAGGGGTGACAGATTTGATTTGCCTTAAGAAGATCACTCTGGCTGCTGTGTGGAGAGGGCTTGGTGGTGGAAACAGAAAGATCAGCAAAGACGATATTGAAGTTCTCCAGGTGGGAGATGATGCTCGCTTGAATGGAGATGGTGATAATTATAATCAAACAAAGGGGACAGATACACAAAGTACTTTGAAAGTAAATGAGCAAAACCTGGGTTGGGTATGGGAGAGGAAAGGAAGACAGAGTTAGGTTCAGGCTTAAGTAAGAGAGTATTAAGTATTAGATGAGGGAGCAGCTTAGAGAGAAGAGTCAGCGAGGGAAGGAGGGAAAAGCAAAGTTCAGTCTTGAGTACTTCAGAGTGGAGACCTCATGACAAATGCTCCCGAGGCAGCCAGAACATTTATGTCTCTCTGATAAATTTTGGACCTGGCACATGGATGGAATTTGAAGCCTAGGAAATGAATTAGATCATAAAAACAAAGAGGTTGAAAGAGAGCAGAGAAGTTCTCTTAAGGCTAAGCCCTCTACTATTCAAATAGAAGGGAAAGGCCTGGCCAGAAGGACGTGAGGGCCCAAACCAGTCTCCCAATGCTTCATCAGAGCTTCTCAGGGGGCCCGTGTGCCTTGAACAACTTTTAGGGCATGGTAATCTAGCTTAAAGATTTTCACCTGGAAAGATTTTCCCCCTTAAGGGGAAATATAACAATTTCTAGAGATACTTAGATCTGTTAAAATATGGGAGAAGAGAGATGTTGTTGGCCTGCAATGGGTAAAGGGCAGGGACGCTGCTATACACACCACAAAGCACAAGACAGCAGCCAGGGCAAGGTAAGAAGCACTGCTCTAGTGTAATGCTTCCCATGTCCAGATCCAGAGTTTCAGTGACTTGGTTAGTCACATGGCACTAAGCTCTGGCAAAGCCACTTCTACAACCTGAGGTCTGAGATTACACAGAGACTCTTCAATCTTTTGGGATAGATAATGGGTGAATGACAGGTGAGCACAGTGTCTTGTCACCACTGGACTAGAACCTAGGCCCACAGCTCTCTCCAGTTTTCTTTTCAACCAGGAAATGGCTGCAAAATTTTATTTCTAAATCTTTCCTTTGTCATTGAAATGTCTATGAATACAGCATTGCGCGCGTTCCAATAGTTACGCAGTCTCAGGATGATCATTTCTAAAAATACCAAAAAAGCTTTCTGTATACATTATTTAGATTAGTTAAAATGTTATTGATTTCTAAAAATAATCTAACAGTTTTTCACAAACAGAGGGCAAACTATGGTCTTTTCTCTGACACACTCTCTGACAGAGTGTGTCAAATGTTTCTGAGCACTTCATACAATTCTGAAAGTTCAAAAATTAATTAATGGTGGAGATCTAATTTTTGATTAATAATGCTGTGCCAAAGTATTAAAATCTGTTAAGTTTAACTTTTTTTTTAAAGGTTGAGGTCAAAAAAGGATGTTTATGGGGTTTATGGATCTTTTAATCAAAGTTGTTAAACTGATTTTATAAATTGTACACAGAGTTATCCACAAAAGGAAATTTTCGATTTATCTTCCCCAATGGAGAAAAGCAGGATTATGTAAAGGTAATTTTCATAGTTTCCGTCATTCATACAAATATAACCTATAAAATGCATTTTCAGAAATTGAAGATTTTTCTGTGTTAAGGACGTGGACTATAATCTGAAAGTGAATGAATCATAAAAGAAAAATATGACCACATAGCCTATGTTAGCACTGATTCTACCTGCCATCTGAAAATAATTTAGGAAGCCTCTTCAGTTTCTACAATTTAATTAAGGACTTTCAACTACAGAAGTAAACATGAACTATAGCTTTGTTTTTCTTTATTTGAATTTCATGAGTGCATTTTTAAAGGAGTGGCATGCTGTAAGACCAAGTAAATGATCAATGAGGTCTCAATGTATTTGCAGCTGGCTTGAGTACCCTGACAATAAGCCATTATTCTATTACAATGCTTTGAAGAATGAATGCAACAAGTGCGGGGAGAGTGAGAAGACCTCTATAATTCTGTCACTCTAAAGGCAGATGTATGAAATTTCATCGTATGCTAGGTTTATAAACTCAAGCTGCTTTAAAATGTTGTTGTTCATGCAGCCTAATCTGTAAGGGTGGGGCAGAATTGGAGTTTTCTTACCCAGGGACCTCAGTTGCACATCTACGTGGAAAATATACCCATTCTTAAAGCTTAAGACATTAGCAAAATTTTAACGAGGACGTTAGGATTTTCAGGGGTCTCTGCTGATTTGCTTGTCATAGCCCAAGCTAAAGTCAAGTTACCTATTCACCTTAATTTATTTGCTAGCAAAATAAAATAGGAAATGGAGAAGGTTTGCCCTCCACTGCCCATTTGTCTCTGGGGTTATCAATTCACCCGAATCAGCCATGTAACCTGTAATAACTAATTATTCAAGTAGAGAATGTAGAAATATTCCAGGTGCTTTATTCAGCCCATTCATTTAACAGAAAATCCCTCAACATCATTGAGTGACACAGGTAATGGGGGAGGGATATCAGGAATCTATCTAAACTGGTTCAGAACCCTGGATGCCATTAGTCTATTTTATTTCCATGACTTTCTCTTGTGAAGTGATGTTTATCAGGTCAAATTTAATTGTAGTTATTTTTCCAACTAGGAATCTCAAATGGAAAAAAGAATAAATACAATGACTAGGATTTCTCTCCATTGCCATTCTCCTCACTTGCCTGACACTTTTGAAAAGGAAAGCTGTTGTTGATGTATAGTCTTATCAAATAGGGGCTGAGGTCTCTTTTTAGCCAAAAATTCGCTTTAACTTGAATGCCAAGTTCAAACGGTCAGCACTAAACTTTTTAATGTGATCCAAAATCGGGATTCCCAGATTTAGTAATTAAAAATACAGGAGATCCAGGTGGATTTGAATTATCTCTGGTTGCTTACATACATTGAGGTGCATATGTACAATGAGATGGAAACTCCTTGCAAAATTTTTCTTGATGTCTTTATTCATAGGTAATTAGAAGTAATTCAGTTTTCTCTGGGTCTTCTTATATTTTTACTTGTAAAATATGGCAATTCTGCCCACGATTAGGGTCTTTTAGGACATGTGGCTTAAAGGGAAGCGGGGACTTACACTGCTCCACTATTAATGCTCATAACCGCTGCTCAATAGTGAGTAAAACTAGGAGGAGATAATTGCTCCTTCTCACCAGTTCCCTCTTTAATTTTGCAGCACTCTGATTTTTCAAAAAGTACTATCCCTTGCCAGAGTAGTCATGCCCTTAAGGGGGGATGAATTCCAGTTTGAAACTCCCCATAGAAATAGCATGTGACTCTCTATCTTGGGGCATGAATATTATAATTCTGTTTTCCCCACACAATTTGAACAGCTTCCTTCCACCCTTATACCTCCCTGGGTATTTTTTGACCTGTTTTCCTCTTTCCAGAGCTTTGTCCACTCTCTTCATTCATTGTACCTGGTCCCCCTTTCAATTTGTGGCCATAGCTCATTTCAAGTGCCCTGTACTCACCCAGGGTTTAGTACCATTTCTTGGCTGTTTGAATGAATGAAGTGTGTTTGGCACATTGTAGAGATTTAAGGTAAAATTTGAAGCAGAAATTAATGAAGCTTACAAAATTTAGGGGAGGGAACTATCTTTATGGAAGCCATATTATGGAGCACAGCTCTGGTCTGCTTCCAGCCTCAACCTGTCCCTGCTCACTCTCCTCTCTGCTGTGAGCTCCCCAGCCTGCCTGCTGTGCATGTCAGGGCTACCAGAGCCAGGCACTAGCTGCAACCAGTGTCTAAAGCTCTGATATCTAGAAAGGGTAATAATGTTTCCTGAATGAAGACACAGATAATAGGAAGGTGTGAGGCACTTGAAAAGAGTGTGCTGGAAATAAGCTTTGAGATGCTTAAAAGAAAAGTGCTCAGGAGGCTGGTCATGGTCTGAAGGATTGTGTCCCTCTGAAGTCACATGTTGAAACATCGTCCCAGGTATGATGGTATTAAGGGCCTTTGAGAGGTGATTAGGTAATAGGGGTGCAGCCCTCCTGGGTGCCCTCATGAAAAAGGCCTGAAGGAGCTTTCCCCTGGCACCATGGGAGGACACAGCTAGCAGGTGCCCTCTCTGAAGCACAGAACGAGCCCTCCCCTGACACCCAATATGTTGACACCTTGTGCTTGGACACCCAGCTTCTAGAAATATGAGCAATAAATTTCTGTTTATAAATAACCAATCTAAGGCATTTTGTTATAGCAGCAGGCATGCATTTAGACAAAGTTTAAACATAAGAATTTATACTTGTTTCTGGCTGGATAAAAGGCACTAAAAGCAGAAGAAGGTATACCAGGCAACTCAAAAACAAAAAAGTTAAAAATATATTTTTGAGTCTACCACTGGGCATAGGTTAGAGCACACTAAGACTTTGACCCAAGCATCTGGTGAACTGGTATATTCCACAGATGTGTGTATATATATATATATATATAAATGATGGCTGTTTATATACATATACAGGAAATATCCAGCCATCATTAACACTCTTTTTTCACATTACAAGGCTGCCCATACACATATAGAACACACACACACACACAAATCCATTTTCTTTGGGGAAATGGATGCAGTAGATTATCATAGCCTATATTAGAAAATATTGCTTAACTCACCCCTATATTCTAATCTGAAACTCAGAAAACAACTTTCAGACAATTTTGGCTTCCCATCCACATTTTTTAACAGGAGACTACCCAAATGAAAATGTATCTGTTCAGTAATCAAATTCTCATGAAAACTTGCTAAAACGTCCAAATAAATAAATGTGTTATTTCATAAAATAGAATACTGCATAGCAGCAAAGATGAATGAGAGCTATTTGTAAACACATGAGTAAATATTAAAAAATGAAGTTAAAAATGAAAGCATACTGCAGCAGGATACATATGGTGTGATACCATTTCTATGAATTTGTAAAAATGTAAAATAATACTATTTAGTGATACATATAAATCTGTAGGAAACAGCAGACTGGGAGTGATTACATCACAGTGAGGAATGGGTGATGGTAGAGAAGTATGTGGTAACACCGAGGCTTACGAGAGATTTCAATAGTGTGTGGAATATTTAGGATCTTAGCCTTGGTGGTGGGAAATAAGATGCTATCAGAATAAATGTGCTCTGCAGACAAAAAGTACTAGTAGCTTTAAGTTATGTAACTGAGCTGAGTTTTAGTTCAATCAACCTTAGTATCACCTTTCCTTAAAAAAATTAATTTTTGCAATATTTTACATACTTCATAATGCTTTAAAGCACTATGGTGGAAAGCACTACAGGTTTGTTAATAACTTCATCTATTATTGCACTAAATACCTAAGTCCAGGGTTCTTGGTGCTTATAGTCAATAAAAAAATTGCTTTAGATGCTCTACAATTAGTCACTTAATTAATCTAACTAAGTCAATAGAACCTAATTTATATACTTACCATTTAGAGTGCTTCTATCAATCAAATTAGTATCAACGGGCCAATAACCTCCATCTCCATGGCGACCTGTTTATTGGAAAAGCGTGACAGAGTGTGAGTCGGCATGTAAATTGTGAAAGCACACACAAAACAACATGAACATATAAAACCAATAACTACTTCAAGATATTGAATGTTATTTTAGCCATCTCCAAGAAAGCCTCACAATATTTATGCTTTTGTACTTGCGACAAAGTTTTATATTACATGTGTGAGAAAAATTGTTTACAGAAATAGACTTCCTGAAAACAAGCTAAATCCAATTTTTCTCTGAGAAGCCATCTCTATCATCTTTTGGTTTTCTTCAATATTCTCATTAAAGTGTCACAGAAAGAATTCCACCATGGTATCAGTCTAGATGTTGTTCTTTTGAGCTCTTCAGATCAGAGATAATGTAGGTGACATGGCTTCTAAGTCCTGCCAATTTTGTCATCCACTTGACATGACTGGCAAATTGTTATTATTATCTTACAAGGGGCAAAATATTTATTTCATCTTGCAACTGGGCTTTAAATATTCTTTTTACATGTGCCAAATAAGGCAGATGGAAAAGAGACACTGGATTAGAAGTTGGTGGCTAAGCCACAACCCACACCTTCTGAATATTTCCTACAAATACAGTATGAAAGGAAGGCGGCTCCTTCAGTTGAGGCTCCTTCCAAGAGGTGTCTAACAGTTGTGAAAGCAGTACCACATCACGAAGTTCCAAAGATGCAGATGCCGGCGAGGATGTGCAGAGAGGGAAACCCTTTTACATTGCTGGTGGGACTGCAAGCTAATACCCCCTCTTTGGAAAGAAGTATGGAGAATCCGCAAAGAACTCAAATTAGAACTCCCATTTGACTCTGCAATCCCACTCTTAGGCATCTACGCAGAAGAAAAAAATCCTTTTCTCATAAACACATTTGCACTAGATTGTTTACTACAGCTCAATTTACAATTGCCAAGATGCCGAAACAACCTAGATGCCCACCAACTCAGGAATATATTAACAAGCTGTGGTATATGTATTCCATGGAATACTATTCAGCCATAAAAAGATGGTGACTTGTCATTTTTTCTATTAACCTGGATGAAAGTGAAAAACATTCTTCTTAGGAAAGTACCACAAGAGTGGAAAGGCAAATATCCAATGTAAACAATACTAAAATGAAGTCAGCAGATGGTCTAATTCGCACCAACATAGGAGGAAAACTCATTTCAATTCAATGTGGAGGGAGGGAAACGAGGGGTATAGGTTTAGGATGCTCCCACTTACTGAGCCCAATATAGGGGTGAATGGCATACCTTTTGGGTGAGGGACACAACCGCAAGAAGGACCATACCTAACAAATTCAAATTTTGTGAACTGGTTGTTTGGTACCCTCACATTAACCTGAAATTAAAAAAAAAAAAAAATTCCTAAAAAAAACCCACAAACAAACAAGTGAACAAAAAAGAATATTGAGCCAGGAATTAACCAGAAATAATTATACTATCATCCAAAATATAATTAATGGCATTTAACTCCAGGTGATCCTTTTCCCTATTGATATATTTGTAGTAGAGTTGTAATTATTAATGTTTCATTAGATTTTGAGTTCTAGACCACCATAAGAAAACATTTGAGAGCTGAATTTATATGTGGACACACACCAGAATACAGATAATTCTCCAATTCATTTGTTTAAAATCATGATTTCTTAAAGCACTTACAATTAGTGGATGATGCAGGGGTCCTCAAACTGTGGCCCGCAGGCCACATGCTTCGGTGTGAATTGTATTTGTTCCCGTTTTGTTTTTTACTTCAAAATAAGATATGTGCAGTGTCCATAGGAATTTTTTCATAGTTTTTTTTTTTAAACTATAGTCCAGCCCTCCAACAGGCTGAGGGACAGTGAATTGGCCCCCTGATTAAAAAGTTTGAGGATGCCTGAGAGGAATCCAGGGGGGGCCGTCAGCTACATAACATAGGTTGTTTCCTCACATTTATAGATTTCATTTTTATTCATCTTTACGACTTTCAAGTCCTGACCCTGTGACATTCTTTTGCATAACAAACACTCCTCTTTCTAAACCCTTCCCAAGATTTCATCATTTTCTTTGCCAAAGAACTTTGAAGAAACAGCTTAGAATCTTGTTCCCTGACTGTACATTTACGATTTTAAAAAATTCTTTTCATATCAAGTTAGAGCTGAAGTTAGGATGTCAAGCTTCCAACAAGCAATAAAAGGAATTAATCCAATTACATGATATTATGTCTTCAGCATAAAATGGAACATTTGAAGTCTGCTGGGCCAGTGACTTGAGTGCATAAAGAGGCGGAGTGAAGTTAGAGGCTCCTGGGGGCGGGGCAGAGATGGGAAGCAGTGGGGAGAGAAGCAATTGAAATGAGCAGACATTGCGAACATTTTAGTGGGCTGACTAAAATACGGACAAGTCTAACCCTTTTCCAAATGCTTTGTTTGTGTAACTCTGACATACCTGGGGTTTCAGTGAACAGAGGATAAGCTTTACCCATGGGGAACCAGGAGATCTATGTTGGAAGAACAGAGGCGAGACAGAAGTTCTGTCTGAATATTAAGGTGGCTTTTTCTAGGAACTGAAAGCAGCTAGTCTGCAAAGCAGTTAGCCAAAAGAGATGGTAACAACCCCATCACTTAGGGCGGGAAAGCAATAAAGGGTTTCTGTTGGGAATAATCCTGGAGAGGCTGGAAATTAGGTAGGTGGCCTCTGGAGGGCTTTCCTTTCCTCTAGCATCCTGACAAATGTCTTTTTAATGAAGTTTCCAACTCCCCCTGCTAGTCGGTGGGAGGATGAGCAAAACAAACCCACAAATACATCTGTGTATTACTTAGACATAAAGCTCTACAGGTCCAGCTCCCCTAAGATAGAGCGAAGCTATTGATTACATTGTGAATTTTAAAACGTAGAAAAGCAATCAGACATCACACATGTCAGATCACTGGATGAGATAAAGCAACTCTGGTAATACTTCTAAATAAGAGAGGGCAGGTTAAAACTGGGGCATTCTGCCTACAGAATCCAGTGTATTGATGTGTGTTAATGTTTTGTTGGTTCTAATTAAACTGATACCACAAAAGGAAATCAAGTAACTCTTAACAACAGAAAATACTTAAAGAAATTTGGTATCATGAATGTGCAAGATTCCATTTATAGTAATTTAGATTTCTTGCCGTATTTCAGTAGGAAAACACAAAATCCATTCCTAGGGTATTGATTTGCCTGGGATCTCTTGGCCTAGAGACATGGGAATCAAATTTTAACTTTGTGTGCTGTTAAGTTTCCATCCTCTGAAATATGCCTTTTAAATTTTGGGAAGGCTTCCTTTATGGGATAATAAGAAGTAATAATAATAATAATCATGAGGTTATCCCATTGCTTTAAGGCAAGCACCATAAAGCCATCAAGTGAAGAGCCACCGGAGACTGAAGAGGAAAGAATATGGGTGTTACTGCTTAGATGCCAAAGCATTGTTAAGGGCTTGTTGACATGGGATGTGTTTCGTTACTCTGGTTCATTTCATAAGCACTGATATAGAGAAATAGAAAACTAGTTAGAATTGTAGAAGATGGTCAGAGCAAAAGTCATTTAATGCAAAGATATAAACTACTTCCCCATCCCAAAGGTCTTAACTTTATTAATGGAACATAAAACTGGCAATAATTCTTTCAAAATTTATTAAATACCTACTATAGGCAATGCATAATCTTAGATCCTCAGGGAAGGGATTGTATAAAAAGATATATTAGGTATAGATCCTGCCATGACAAGTAGAGTTGGTTCCTTGTAATCACATCCTATATAAGTCTATTTGTAATTAATATTAGCTAACTACAGATGGTTCTTAATTCACTTTAAAAACTTAACAATAATTTAATCTATTTATTATTATAAAACCACTATGGATTTCATTAAAAATGTTTTTCATGTATCTAGTACTATGAAAAGACCTGCAGGCCAATAAAAATTAATGTACTATTTTCAATCATAAAACATTATATGTTCGACAATTATATTTATTTTAAAATCCTTGAATTATTTTTTTGTACACTGTACTAAATCTTTAATGTTTTTCAAAATTAAAATTTTAAGTAATTAAATATATTACTGGAAATTTAAATATATCATTTTTTGAAAATGTTGTAATAAGTTTCAGAGTATAGGTTTTTGTTTCCTCAAATAAAGCTTAATATGGATTAAAGAATTGAAATTGGGTAGTTTTTCTTTTTTATATGGATTAGTAATATGATTTTATATGAACAAGGTGATAAAAATTTAGTACATGAATACAATTCTACACAATATAAAGAATGCTGTCCTGTATTGCTGTGTACCCATACCCATATTTTTTTGCTAACAAATTGAGAGGGCAGGAGAGAGTTAGATGCTTAAGAATTAGATGCTCAAGATGCATTACTTAACCAGGTAGGGATTTCATCCCGATAATTTGGTTAACAAAACAAAGCAAAACAAAACAAGACACTTCAGCCAGAAAGTTTTGGTAACTAAAGCAAACACTTTCTACTTTCACTTTAGATTTTGAAAGTAGGTTATGGTGGTTTCAGAAAGAAAAATAAGAGAAATAGGTATATGGTTGATATAAAATAGAGGAAGTGTGGGGCTGTTTTTGAGTTATTCAAAATGGTTTAGGTATACTTAAGGTTATTTTATTTTGGTAACTCTTAGGCAAATCCCAGTCATAAATTTTGTGTTCCTTTCCTTTGTTTAACTTTTAAAATATTATAAGCTATAAAGTCATTTAAGGAGTTACCTTTCATATTTTATTTACAGGATAGAACACTGAAAAGAGTCTACTTTTCATCTACTCAGCCCCACTATGAAACTAATTTATAGCTTTCATATGAAGGCTATAACCCAATTATAGCACAAGAATATGGGAAAGGGGCAAGGGAGGGTAGAGGAAGGGGAAGGATGGGTGGAGGGAGAGTAATTGGTGGGACCACACCTACGGTGCATCTTAGAGGGGTACAGGTGAAACTTAATGAATGCAGAATATAAAGGTCTTAACACAATAACTAAGAAAATGCCATGAATGCTATGTTAACCAGTTTGATGAAAATATTCAGATTGTATATGAAACAGCGCATTGTACTCTATGATTGCCTTAATGTACACAGCTATGATTTAATAAAAAAAAAAAAAAAAGAGTCTTCTTTTCATTACTGTTTGGCAGATGCTATATGCTTCCCTGGACAAAAGTTAAGATCTCTTTGATTTCCCTGCTACTTGGTCTATGGATTGAGCAAATATTGGGAAGAAGTGATAAGATCCCCTTTAGGAAGTATGTACACTGTTATGTTCCTTGGTATTAAACATAAAATGCCAAGGATGCTGTGCTCTCAATATCCAATGAGTGACTAACGTCTTTTAGTATGCTTTGCAGTGTGTTAATGATGTATACAAGTTTTAAGCTTTTACTATTATTCAATTTATTCTTTACATGCTTGTTCATGTCATATTATTTTTGTTATATTCTTTTTTTTTTTAATTTTTTTGCAGTTTTTGGCCAGGGCTGGGTTTGAACCCGCCTCTGATATATGGGGCTAGTGCCCTACTCCTTTGGGGTATGGTACAGGCACTGCCCTATTTTTGTTATATTCTTTGTGGAATGTATGCATAAAATGAAACAACATTGATGTTCATATTGAATCCTTACTTGGAGCTCACATGGGAAGATGGGGACTATTTTTAAGGATAAAACAATTTTTAGCACCTTGCCACAGGTCAATTCAGTTGGGATTTTAGCCCTAGAGTCTGGATTTTCTGTATGGAAGTTCAGGTTCGAGAGAATGGAAAATTAATCTGCAGAGGACGTGAAGAAAACTGGATGTGGTAGTTCTAATATTTTCTTGAATCCATTCCCTGAATGGGAGTAACAGAGAGCTCTCCAAGATGACTTCTACACTGTCAATCCCTAGGAAAACCCCACGGGCCATAATCTAAATCAAGTGGACTGACTGGGCATCTAACAAATATTTGAGATGAATCCTTCCAAGGATACAGAGCCCTGAGCTATCTTTTTGATCTTAGAATTGGTCCTCTGGAAATAATTCTGGTGATAATGATGGAAATTACATTGGTTTGTGTCTAGTATATGAGTGGATAAAGAATATACATTAACACTACCTGAATACAGTTTTACTGTTCCACACACAGATCATATTGAGATATATTTAAAGCAGATGATTTGTCAGAAGCTGAAAATGTTTGTAAGAGATCAGTTTACCATGCAGTTGATAATACTGCTGACTTTAAACAAAGCCATCCAAAACCAGGAAGCAAAATCATAATCAACACATGGGATATTTCAAATATATATTAATAGAAAAGAACTATTGCTCTCTTCACCCTTTCCTAAAACTCAACATATTGTTTTGAAATAAACAAGAAAGAAGGTTCATTGACTAAGGGAAAATACAATATCATAGTATATATGTCAGTGTAGCTAATATGCCTACCATATGTTGAGCCCTGGTGTTCAACAAATCCTTATTACTCTCCTTTCTTTAAAACTTTTGGTTGTTTTCCACCTACAGAGAATCTGAAAGCAAAAATTTGCAGAATAGGAATGTACTTGGTAAACTACTCTGAATCGGAGACAGTGCAATTTGCTACTGTCTACTTTTTCTTGAACTGTAAGGGGAAGGAATTTTTTCCAATTCCAATTCCTGTCTTCATGCCTTAAAATATAATCACGGTAGACTCTTGCTGAGAAACAAATCCACTTTTTAAGAAATTTGGAAATCAGAGCACTTAGCTCTCGGGTCAAAATGGCTGGCAGGCCAGTTGTTGCAGCATCATTCCAGTGGCTGGCTGGTATTCAAAAATGGTATTACAATGCTGCAGGATTCAATAAGCTAGAGTTAACACAAGGTGATGATACAATATAGGAGGATGAAGATACAAAAGAAGCCAAGGTTCCTGAGAACCTTGATAAACACAGCATGTTCCATAGTAAGAGAGCATTAGACTTGGACCATGAGGCAGCAGAAATGGGAAAAATATGAAGAGGATAAATTTTCCCTTGAACCATATCTTAAAGAGGTTATTTGGGGGAAAAAAAGAGAGAAAAGAATGGGCAAGGAAGTAAACGTATAGTTGAAATCTAAGGATGTAACTGTCCTCAAGATTTTTATGTAGATAGACTTTAAACATAAAACTTAAGAATTATTTCCTCTGCAGATGTATTACTTTAAATAAATGTCTATTATAATAAAAGTTCCTTAGAAATCAAACTAAAAACTGAGATTATAATTTCATACACAAATGTCATAAAGAGTGACCATACAGTTATGAAGATAAGGCTATTCTAAGAGTGAAAGAGGATGCTGTTAACAATTTTGCTTGGACTTAGGTATTAGTCAAGCTATTCCTGGACCAAACGCAAAATATGTACATCCTAGACATGGACAATTTGAACAATTGCATCTCTTATCCTAATTCCTGCCCTTGGTTGACAGCTCAACTTGATTTTGGATTTTGACTCCCTGAGGTACATGTGTTGTCTCCTGCAAGCTTGGCAACAGATAGGTGAAGAAAAGTTCCCCAAGCAATCTTCTAAAACAGGAAAAAATGTTAATAAATATTGCATTCTTTTTTTGTAAGCACTAATGTAAAAGCAGTACTATGGTAAACCAAGTAATGTCTGGTTTCCTGAACATGAATCAATAAGGGGTTTTACCACAAATATCCTACCTTATCTATCTATCTATCTATCTATCCATCCACATGTAATATTTTTTTCAGAAGCACTTTGGTTAGTCTAAGAATTCGACCACTTCTCATTCTCACATTTTTGACATCTCATAAGGGGAGTAAACAAAACTGAAAACACAAATTTTAGGGAACCTGGGATAGATTATAAGATCTTTTGATCACAGGAAAGTAGTTAACCTCCCCTTTTTAAAGATTTTAGTTAAGAAATCGCCTTAGTTCTGGCCTATATCATGCTAACTGTAATTACTCTGTCTGCTTTTACCAGATTGCTTGGTGAAAACCTGTCAATTTCTCTAATCACCCATGTCCTAATATTCCACACATCTAAAGCCCAATAAGTTTATTAGTTATTGTAATTATTATTCACTTACGTTTAGCAGGAAACTTCTGATTAACCATTGAATTGCTAACAGAATAAAGATTAAGATGGCTCAATAACATTAATGGCATGATGGTTGATGGTTGTCTGTGAAGTTCTTACTCTCACCAGGTCTCTTGGTATACACTCTTGCCTCTACTGAACAGAAATAATGCCCAGCACATGAGTCCATGAAATCACTTTTATACTCTGCCATGTCTTTATTAAAATTAAAGAAATCCATTTGTGTAAATATGGGCACTTTCTTGGATGACTGGATCTTCTCAAGAGCTAGTTCATTATCCAGTCTACACCATGGAGGATAAGGCAGTCTTTTGTGGCTTAGGAAAAAGCACCTGTTCTCAAAGGCCACTGAATGATTCATGAAAGCCTCCCCACCTGGGTAGTCCACAAAGGCAGGTGTGAGATATGTTTGCACCAGAGTGAAGCTGCCAAGCAGCACAGGAGGACAAGGCAACAGGGCACGGGGGCTCTCTCTTCTCCATGACTGTCTGTCTCCAGTTGCAGCTGCAGTATGAAAACACCCAAACACGAGCATCCTACCGGCTGCCCTCTAGTCAGGGTAAATAACAACAGTGTTGGAAAACCTTAAGTCATCACTCGTGTATCTGTCCATGCTCCATCCGCCCGCTCAACAAATGTGTTGACTGGATCCACGGTTCTGAGCACTAGAGCTATAAAATGACTATTGCAGAAACTCATAAATTAGGAAGAGGAAAAGAGGTTGTGAATAATTTTAACTACACGGCAATCTCCAAAAATTAAAAAAAAACAAATTTTTAAGTAGATAACATAATAAGAAAATAAAGTGATAATCTACGTATGTCTAGAAAAATGATGAAAGGTTTCTCAGACGAGGTGGCATATGAGGTGAGAATTAAAGAATGAATGGAAATTTGACAGGTTGGGAAGGGTGAGGTGGACAAGCTTAGAAAGTCAGGGGGTGATAAATTAATCAAACTCCCTATATGCTCTACCAAAGAGTCCAGAAGTTACCTTGTACAGGACAGGGATTCATTGAAGGTATTTTAAGCAGAAAAGTGACTCAATTAAATATGTATTTTAGAAAGATTATTTTGGATGAGTGTGAAGACTTAATGTATTAGAAGAAACTGTTGAAATAAATAGGGTGAGAATAATAGTAATTATGAATCTATGAGGCAGACATTATTAGTCCCATTTTATAGATGAATAAACTGCAGCTCAGAAAGATTAGCTAATATACTTGGGGCTGCATTTTAAGTAGCTAGGTCTGCCTGATTCTCATGATGATGAGTTCACCATTAGAGGGAGAAGTAATAGCTATAGGAAGGAATGGGAGGAGGATGGACAGACGTCAGAGCACTTCTGAGGGTTGATCCTGGGGTGTGAGTGTGACGTTTAGGTGCACAGAGTGCCTGGAGATGGGTGGCTCCATTGTAAAAGGACATAAAGAACAAAAAGGCTTTGACAGGGAGAAATAGAGTTTCCTTTGTAACCATTCAAAGCACTGGGAGAAATGAAAGCACCACATCGGAAAAAAGGAAGAAAAAGGCAAAATGGAAGTGGCAGAAAAAGGGTGAACAAAATGCTTTCAAGATCTTTGATACTGAGGTCTCATTTCTATTTTCTATTTCCTATCTGAGAACATCCTTTTGTGTCCCTGCGGCACAGTCACACCTCTCCAAACAGGAAACAAACACTCAGTACCAGCATCCAGGAGAGACTGAGTCTGCAGGGCTCCCATACAGGGGAGCATGCAGATTTCCCTGGCCAGTGCAGACAGTAGGCACTTGATGTGTTGAGAGGCAGAAAAGCTTGGGCACTCCCACACTGGAGAGAAAAATAAAAGCCTCTTCACCAATGCATGTCTCTATGGTAGTTTATTACTACTCGGCACCGTGGTGCCTTCATTGTCCCCCGAACCCACCCTACTTTCCTCACTATTTGCCCAACTTCTTGGGTTCCTGATTTCTCTATCCTAGCATTTCTCTAAATAAAGCATCAAGTACTCTTTCCTCTGAAATCATTTTTATTGGTTCAAGTTCTACTCATATTTATAAATCTACTTTTAGGTTTTAAGAAGTCTTTCCTACTACAGAAATTTCCCATCTGAAATCCTATAGCATACGTCTGTCTATGGTACCACCTGATTTGGCATTGTGTATTTTTCATGGTGGGCTGATGTCCTTGTGTGTGTCCTTGTAACTATATCGCAAGATCCTTGAAAATGGCCCCATGGAACCGCACATTTTCTAATGCTTTGCAGACCTAGGACAGAGCTGGGTACATAAATAATCAGAGTCCTCAAAAGTGAGTCCAGTTCTTTTCACACTGCCTATCCACAGTTTCAAAAACCCATCAGCACTCATTAGTTTTGATTTTCTTCCTTCTGTACCCAGAATTACAAGCAGATGGTGAAATTCAAGTCTATACATTTTCTACTAACAAGGAAGGACAGGAAGGGCAAAGATCAAGAAGAGGGCATGGAAGGTCAAAGTCATCTACAAATATGAGCATTCCTGGGTGACAGAGAACTTGTTTCTCTGTGTTTTAGAGGGTGATTACAAAATACACTTTTTTGTGTTGCAAACATACTCATATCTTTTTCAGCTCTCCTAACATCAATAAATACACAGTATACATAGTCATGTGTGCTATCATTGTTGATTTTCCAGCCTATCTATTTCCTTTGAGGGTAAAGCCTATCTTTTCAACTTACTCTGTAACTGTTTCCCCAAACATTTATCTTGTGATTCAATTCAATAAACACTTATATAAGCAATTATAATATGAACAGTTCTAAATTAGGGAGGTAGGGGTGACAATATGCATCCAACCAGTTCTCTGCATTTGAAGAATTTAAAATCTGGTCAAGAATGAAGAAATATCACAGTCAGAATAATTTGAGTGTTCTACACATTTAGATGAGTAAATGGTGGCTTCAGATAAAAACAGATTCTTCAAAAAAAATTGAGAAGGGAGTCTTAAAAGATGATTATTCTCAGTTGAGAAAGGGGAAAAGTAGTATTGAACCTGAGAAAATGGTGCCAGTTAATCGCAACCAATTGGGAAAACTGTATCTTTCCAGAGTGATCTGTGACTGTGGCAAACAAATGTATGGGGACAGATCTATTGGCCATGAGGATAGAAAAGAAA
Organism: Perodicticus potto; assembly: GCA_963574655.1. Classification (NCBI taxonomy): domain Eukaryota; kingdom Metazoa; phylum Chordata; class Mammalia; order Primates; family Lorisidae; genus Perodicticus; species Perodicticus potto. The sequence continues at coordinate 16,684 of CAUYRH010065384.1, read as the reverse complement.
TGTTGAGATCAGACAGTCAAAGTCTTGATGGCAAAGCAATAACCTCATCCCACAAGCAACAGGGACCCATCTGTTTTGGAAAGAAAACTGAGACATCAGATGGTATAGGACTATTTGAAGCGGCAGAAAATAGAGCTAGGAAGACTTTGTTCTTGGCTAATGTCTAAGAAAATGACGTCCAGCAATTCAGTGGGTCTTCAGAGAAGAACCTGTTTATGAGATTTTACTGGAGGGCCTGTAAACAAAAAAGGTGTATCTTACAGGTCTGAGAAAGTTAAAATTCTACCATAATGCATACCAATTCTTGTGAGTATCAAGTATTGTTTTCTTCTTTCAAAGTTATCTATTAAAACATAAAAACCTCCTGAGAAGTTGACGTAAGCAGCTCCTTCACTGTTTGCTGAGAACATGATCAGCATCTTACACCCCACTAAAAGCACATTACTCGTTTTCTGCCACTATTATTACACTACAGTCATAATTTCTAGAATTGGAAAAATCTGAACCTGAGAAAAGCACAGGTGAGAATAGGTTTTTTCAGTAGGTATAGCAAGCAGTTGAATAACACACTGAGTTGAAACTATACACAATAATAGGCTAAGAAGAGGCTTTAATTTTCAACTAAAAGCTCCCATCAGAAAGTGCTAAAGGTTTCAATTTTTCAAATTAGCAGTCTGGCTGCTGTAATCCAAGCCCTGAAAAGTCTGGATTACATTAACTAAATTCCAAGCTTGACTAGACTGCCTTGAAAACCCTATTTCCCTGAAATTAGAAACAATTAACATTCTGTTTATTCATGAGATTAAAACCGCTCAGGTGGAAAATGGCAGGTGTAGTGTTAAGTACTTTGCCTGAATACCCTATTGAGGGAAGATGAAGTCCTTTAAACTACCAAATTTACGGTCATGCCATTTGGGTTTAACTTGCTTGATAACAAAGCCATAAATTTTAGAGTGGTTAAGAGCAGTTTTCAATTAAATAGCCTGGGTATGTGTTTGGGTCTAACCATTGTCAACCTAATATAAAGATATATATATATGAAGATATATATCTTTATATAAAGATATGTGTATGTATATAAAAATATATATACAAATATATACATATATACATACACACACACACACATAGATTAATTTCTAACCAAAGGGTTTAAGAAAACCCTTTCAAGGGTTTCAAGACACACAAATCAGGGAGGTTCCAGGTGTGTCTAGAGAATGAAAGAAAAGGCTAGAGTTTTATAAGGGAGCAGGGGAAGGTTTTGCAAGTAAGTTTGAAAGTAAGATTGTTGGTGCTGGTGGCGTCTTACAGGACCCGGTAGTCAGTTCTGATTAGTGAGGGTCAGCAGTTGCTAGGTAAGATGTGCAATCCCAGAGTCACAATGAGAACCTTGCAGTTTGGGGTTTGGGCTCACAAGACAGTTCCTGGAATAAACATACGTGACCTGAGTACTTTTCCTCATGGCCTCCTGACTTTATGTTGGTTGGGTATGACATGAAAGAATCCATTACATATAACTGATTTTCACACCACTTATATGCTGTGAGGTTTGGACAAGTTTTGACCTCTTCATGCCTCATTTTTCCATCTGTTAGGTTGTTATGAGAATGAAATACGATAGCACAGGCACAGTGCCCATGAGGGTAATTGACACATAGTGGGAAAGCCTTAAATGTGAGATTGTGCATCAGGCAAAGATGCTGTGCCTGGGGTTTCATATTCTCATACAAATCCTAAAGCCTGGGGATCTCAAACCTCGAAAGAATGCAGAAGATAATTTGGGCGAATTTCATCATTTTACAGATGAGGAGGCTAAAAGATGTTAAGTCATCTGCCCAAAGTCACACAGAAGGTCACAGTGGCAAGACTGCAGAATTGAAGGTATCAGATTCCATTCCCATGCTCTTAGAGCACAGCCAGGGTAATGGCTGATGGGAATGGCGAGATCATTATCAGCCATTACCAGGATTCCAAGGGGAGTAATTCTCCCTCCCTGCTGGGCATGCAGTTCACAGCGGGCTTTCTCCTTCTGATCTGTAAACTGGCCTGTGAGTATGTGCTGCTTCCCTAGGCCTGGTGATTCAGATAGTCCTTCTGCCAGGCCATGGAGATGTAAAGACACTTGAGAGTGCTCAAAGGGAGCATTTACTTTATAATTCATATCAGCAATGATACGGATCATTTCACAAGAATTTCTGCCCTCTTTATGGAACTGTATCATGGACATAGCACCTAGCCTCGCTACGATGGGCAGGCGGGAAAGCACGTGAAATCCTAAACATCAGTGTTCATCACACTAAGAATAGCAGTTCTCCCACTTACACATTTCAAAGTGGAGAATGGTATTTGGGAGTTAAACAGAACATGAAGAAGATACAAATAAAAATAATACCTTAAAATTAAAATTTAGATCTAACACTTTCTTTCAAGAAGTAGCTATATTTTATAGTTATAGCTAATCTCCACTGCAAACCCCGAAGAAAGGGATTTTCAAAAATGATTCATATGAAAACTTGCTCATTGTCCCTAATCATCAGAGAAATACAAATCTAAACCACCCTGAGAGAGCTCCTAACCTCAGTGAGAACAGCCCTCATCACAGTCTCAAAGCTGCAGATGCTGGCATAGATGTGGAGAGAAGGGAACACTTTTACACTGCTGGTGGGACTGCAAACTAATACAACCTCTTTGGAAGGAAATATGGAGAATCCTCAAAGAAATCAAAGTCGACCTCCCATTTGATCCTGCAATCCCATTACCAGGCATCTACCCAGAAGGAAAAAAACCCTTTTATAATAAGGATATTTGCACTAGACTGTTTATTGCAGCTCAATTTACAGTCACCAAGATGTGGAAATAACCCAAACACTCACCAACCCAGGAATGGATTAACAAGATGTGGTATATGTACACCATGGAATACTATTCAGCCACTAAAAAGATGGAGACTTTACATTTTTTGTAGTAACCTGGATAGAGGTGAAACACATTCTTCTTAGTAAAGCATCACAAGAATGGAGAAGTAAGAATCCAATGTACTTAATCTAATATGAAGGCAGTAGATGAGCTGATACAAGGTGGGGGTAGGGGAATGAGCAAGTGGGGAGGTGGGAGGGGGATGGGGGTCATGGTATATGGTACACCTCGTGGGGGTGGGACACAATTACAAGAGAGACTTTACCTAATGAAGGCAATCAGTGTAACCTAATTCTTTGTACCTTTAATGAATCTCAAACAATTAATAAAAATGCTTCTGTGAGGACCTCTAAAAAAGTTAAGCTCATTTTAGAACAACAAAAATCCAAAATTTTTACAAGTATAGCCACAGTGTATGGTGGAAAGATCACATACTCTACAGCAGCGATTTTCTACCAGTGAAGATCTTAGGTCTGCTGCAAAAACTTTTAAAGATCATTAATTAAAATTAAATTTAAATTTAAATTTTGGAAAGAAGTTAAAAGCACTGTAAGTATATTCCTTTTATTTATTTATTTATTTTTTTGTGGTTTTTGGTTGGGGCTGGATTTGAACCCACCACCTTCAGCATATGGGGCCGGCGCCCTACTCCTTTGAGCCACAGGTGCCACCCAGTATATTCCTTTTTAAATTCTTTTTTTGATCAACATAATTCAAGTTTCAACAAAGAAGTTTAAGTATAGAAGTTTAACTATAGGTTCAAGTGTGCCATGAGTTAAAAATGGTTGGAAAAACACTGCTCTAGGAGAAGAAAACATTTTGGCTTCTAACTCTGCCAGTGATTATTTGTGTGGCTTTGGGTAAAACATTAACCTTCCACTTCTTCATCTGGAAACCTGGGAAGATAATTAAAGGAGTGAAAGGAGTAAAAGAACAGCTTTGCTTTTGAAAGTGGATACTGAATTCCACCCTTCCCAAAATTCACATAGTAGATTCCTAACTCCTGATGTGACTGTACTTGGGCACTGGGTTTTTATGAGAGTAATTCTGATTAAACAAAGTCATAAGGGTAGGGACCTGATCAGTAGCACTAGTGTTCTTTTCAGAGTAGATACTAGAATGTTTGCTTTCTCTCCACCACGAGAAGACACAGTGGGAAGGAGGCTGTCTGCAAGCCAGGAAGAAAGCCCTCACTGGAAACTCACCCTGCTAAACCCTGGTTAGGGAATTTCAGCCTCCACAATTATGTGAAAATAAGTTTGTACTGTTTAATCTACCCAGTATATGGTATTTTGTATTGGCTGAGCAATCTGGCTAAGACAGTAAATTAACATGATTTCCATATGTCTTGAGATTACGATGTGTCAGGATCATGTACTCAATGCTATGGTTTCCCACTAACAAGATACACCAGGTTGAGAGGTATTTGTCTTGTCCTTTAGAATATTCACAAAGGTAGGGAAAGGAGGGTCCATATTGGTATATTATTAGTACACAAAACTTTAGATGGGACTTTTTCTGAGTTTCACTGTCACCTGTGCTAGAGTGCTGTGGTTTCAGCCTAGCTGCTCAGAGCAACCTCAAACTCCTGGACTCAAGTGATCTTCCTGCCTCAGCCTCCCAAGTAGCTGGGACTACAAGTGTCTGCCACACCGCTCAGCTAGTTCTATTTTTTTTAAATTTCAAATTAATGTGAGGGCACAAACAAATGAGGGTGCATTTGTTATGTAGAGTCCCTCTTATAGTTGTGTCTTGCACCCAAGAGGTATGCCATTCATTACTAGGCATCTCCATAGAAGAAGAAAAATACTCATTTTTATCATATGGCTAGTTCTATTTTCAATAGAGACGGGGTCTCACTCTTGTTCAGGCTGGTCTCAAACTCCTGAGCTCAGGGGATCTTCCCACTTTGGCCTCCCAGAGTGTAAGGATTATAGGCACGAGCTAACATGTCTGGCCTAGATAAAAACTTTATAGATATATGTCAAGTGTGTTTGTGGGGCTGTGTACATATATATCACAAAATATATTTTTTGTAGATTAAAATAATATTCAGCAAAACAGTTAATTTTTAAAAAAGTAAAAGTAATCCTAGCACTTTGGAGGCCTAGACAGAAATATCACGTGAGCTCAGGAGTTTGAGACCATTCTAAGCAAGAGTGAGACCCTGTCTCTACTAGAAATAGAAAAATTAGTGGGCACCATGTCTCATGCCTATAGTCCCAGCTACTCAGGAGGCCAAGACAGGAGGATTGCTTGAGCCAGGAGTTTGAGGTTGCAGTGAGCTGTGATGACACCACTGCGCTTTAGCCTGGGCAGCAGAGTGGAACTCTGTCTCAAAGGAAACAAACAAACAAAACAATTAACAGGTATGCAGAGAGAAGTGAAAATCCAGTTGTTGAGAAGCTTGGGTACATTGCTAGACCTCAGTGGCTAATAATGCAATGTTTCAACTGGTTCAGTTATCCCTTAAATGTTTTTTTGTTAATTTTTTCTCTATGATGTTATTTCTAAACACAATTTCAAAAACTAGAAATTATCTCTCTGCAGAAGTTACAAATTCATTTAAGTGAAGTTATGAGAGATTGTTTCAATTATTTTATAACTGAAATAATAAAACAGTTTCTATTATTCCAGGTTTAGATTTGGCCAGCACTAATAATTTAATTTAACTAAGTAAATATTTGCCAAGCACTAGTTACTCATCATTAATATTGTTTCAAATATTACTATTTAGTAGATATTGATCTTATGAAAACATATTTTCAGTGGAAGGAAGCAGGGGCAGCCAGATTAATGGAAATCATAGCACTAGGTAGACTTGTCTGTGCAGTCTAATTTCTATTATTCTGCATGTAACCCCCTAGCCATATTCTGTTAAACAGAGGGACCGTTCAAACACAGGATCACTGCAGAAAATACTTCTCATGGAGGCATCCCTCTGTTAGTGAGAGCCGAAATGCAAAGGCTTAGTAGTTGTCAAGAGTTAAAAAGCATTTTTGCTGAAAAGTAAGTTTCCCCTAATCTCATCACATGGTTCCTTAAGAGACATGATTTTGCAAGTTCTGCTGACAGTACATGTCCAGATCAAGAGACAAAGTACATGAGTTACAGACTCTGAATCAATAAATACTGACAACACAGACTATAATCAGCTACCAGATATTCAAATTCCCCCTTGAAAGAACCTAACATCCCCTGAAAACCAAAAGTCATAAAATATTCTTTTTCTCCTCTCAGCATTCCACTAATTGTCTTTTGTGTAAAGACCATAGAATTCTAATTTATCAATCAGCCATAACCATGGTAATAGAAAAAGTCCATGGTAATAGAAAACTCATATCTGTCTGTAAGTGGGTAGATAATTCTTATTTATCTCCATTTTTCCTTTGTGCAAAACCCTTGTTTCTCTCTACAAATCAACTTTTGGCAAAAGAATGAAAGAAGGAGGAAATACTCCTCAGAATGAAACCTTTCCGGCTTCAATATGAACAATGATAACGCCCTAAAAAAGTTGCCCCAACTTTGCTTTTATTTATTAAAAGAAGCTCATTGCAGAGGAAAAGCACATATAATTTATGGTTTTTCTCTGTAGAGCCACAGAACTTTAATCCACAGCTCATGAAAGGGTATAAGAGCAGCTTGAAAATTATGCTGAGCTTAATTATACTTAATGTGAATTATTCAGAAGTGCAGACAGAGACTAAAAATTTATTTCATACAAAGAAGCTTGACATTTTAATTGGTCCTTCAGAAGAGAGACAAAACAATTTCCTCTCAAGAAAATTTACATCTTCCCTATCAGAGCCACAGCCTCAGCCAAGCAGAACTTCATTAATAAGATTAATCATCACGCCAGGGTCTGCTTCATCAGGTGTATGGCCCAGGTGAAAAGGGGGATACAAAGTAATGATTGACATTTCCAATAGGTAGGACTGAGTCAAGGAGGACCAAAGGACAGATGGAGCCACTATACCTTGGTCATTAGCCATTTTGTCAGGGTGTTCCACTGTGGGGGTAAAAAGAAATAATATTATTAGACTTTGACGTTTCATAACAAGAAAGCTGACAGATCAAACCAAGAGTTTTGTTAGCAAGTTTCCATAGCGAGGCCCATACTCTATTGCAATAAAATCTCTAAGCACTCAAAGTTATATGTGATTACTTCTACTAATAAAGGATCACAATGAAAATATCTTTCCCGTATAAAGGCCTTCTAGACTATCTTGTTTTTCACATCCTTCTAAACATAAACTGAGAATGATCCCCATGTAAGTTTAATGAAAAGTAGAATAATAGTTTACAAAAGGCCTGCAATCACCAAGTAATTATCACCCATATATATTTTAAGTAAGTCCAATAAGCTATTTTTTATATGTGATATTTTTCAAAAGAATTTAGTGAATATTCACATGACTAGGATAAAATAATGGGAAACCATTAATATGATACAGTTTAATCCATTGTTTTGAGTCAAGGTCTCACTAGGTTGCTCAGGCTAGTCTTTAACTCCCAGGCTCAAGGGTTCCCCTTGCCTCAGCTTTGTCAGTGTCTGGGATTACAGGAGCACACCCACCATCCACACTTACCTACGGCACGATCCGATGGTTCGGTAAAACTTCAGGCCTTGAACAACTCTTGGTTGTTCACTATTTCAAATAAATTATGAGTAATGATCTCAAAAATAACTTTTTTAAATTTTAAAATATCTCTGTAATTATAAAAAGTATACCTTCTTTTCTGTTAACCAAATGAAACTAAATAGAAGTATTTCTAAAAACTATGACATTTTGATGCATGTAGATCTTTGTAAGCTTTCATCAATTAGAATTATTTCAACTATACTTAATTGTGTTTGACCTTTGAGTATTCTGGGGGTACTTAACTCACTTAATTGCCCTCTGACTTGATAGGTAGGATATAATATTTGCTGGTTTGATGCGTGTATGTCTCAGTTAAACATACACAGAGAAAAAATATGATAAGCAGCAAGGTATAACAAAGTTTTCTCATTATTTGTGGCTAACTCATAGCAAATCTATAATTATTTGAAAAACAACTCGAAACGAATTCCCCATAGGTAGTGGCTCTTTCCTTTCTAAAAGAAAGAGCACAAATCATTGCTTGACAAAACTGTTTAGAATTGAAATACTCAAATAAAAATGCTGTTTACCAAACCCCTTTTAGATAAACATAATCTATCATAGGACAGATTTCTAAATCAGAGATCAATAATAACTTAATTTTAAAATAATATGTAATATATTTTCTAAAATATATCTTAATAAGTAGTAGATGGAGAATTCTGAGTCACTCTTTGGAAAATGGTATGTATAAGAATGCTTATTATGACACAATTCTATAAGCTTTACTACAAAAAAGTTATTAAGATATAACTGACACATAAAAAGCTGTATATATATAATGTACACAATTCAATGACTTTGGGAATAAGGATATACCTGTGAAACCATTAGTAGCATCAAGGCTGTAGATATGGCAACAACTTCTAAAATTTCCTTCCAACCTGTTTTTTTTTTTTTTGTGATAATAACACAATGTAAGATATACTCTCTTAGTGAATTTTCAGGATATAATACAGTATTTTATCTATAGGAAATATGTTATATAGTAAATCTATAGAACTTATCCTGACACCTCCTGGTGGTATAGTGGTTAGAATCTGGCACTCTCTACAAGCTTTAATTAAGTTTTTTTTTTTAATTTTTATTAAATCATAATTGTGTACATTGGTGCAATCATGGGGCACAATGTGCTGACTTCATATACAATTTGAAATATTTTCTTTGAACTATTTAACATAGCTATAATTAAGTTTTATAAATATCTTACAGACAGGGTCTCATTCTATTGCCCAGGCGGAAGTGCAGTGGCATGATTGTAGCTCATGGAAGCCTCAAACTCCTGGGCTCAACTGATCTTCCACCTCAGCCTCTCAAGTAGCTGGGACTACAGGTGAATGCCACCAAGCTCTCCCAATTTTTTAATTTTTTTGTACAGATGGGGTCTCATTGTAGCTCAGGCTGTGGTTGAATTGGCCTCAAGTGATTTTCCTGTCTCAGCCTCTCAAAGTGCTGGTAGTATAGGTGTGAGCCACCTCACTTTACTCAAGAAGTAACAAAGATATATATTTTAAATCACCAGGCATCTAATCTCTGCAATCTAAGCACCATTATTTAATTTTTTATCTAGATTTTTCTCTTCTATTTGTCATTGAAAATGAATGATTTTTTAAAATACCCTTTATTAGAAGGGGGTTGTTGACAGAGGAGCTTTTGAAAGGCAATTGCATGCTGTGTAGTTTATGGAAAGGGACAAGATATTGAACTGACATCCTAGTGTTGTATTGTCTGAAGTGCCACATGCAGGTCTCCAGGAAGAATAAGGCAGAATATGTCAGTGTCGTAAGCAGCCACGCAATCCAAGAAGCAGATCGATTTGGCCACCAGAACAGGGCACAGAAACTATCCTAATTAGCACCTGATATTTAGGGGAGAACTATTTGGAATGATCCCCCCCCCAAAAGAATATCAACCTCACCTCCATTGCCTTGAACTTTAATCACATACATGCACTGTCTGCTCTCTAAGATATTTTTCTTTGTAGCAAGGGACAAATAAGCATGACTTTTGATAGAAAATCCCATTCTCCTTCTTACCTTTTGGATTTGTTTTTATGTTAGCAACATTGACCTAAATATAACTTAAAGAATTTTGATTGTCTTAAAGAAAATAAAATGGTCATCTACTGAAGAGTATTGCTTAACAGAAATCATATGAATTCTCACTGGTACCTTTTATTAAAGACAAGAAACTGCTTACAAGTATTGTAATTTGTGCCTTGAATTTTTAATTGCTTTTATCATTTGTCAAGAAAAATTATGTATTTTGATATAAAGCAATCTGAAGACTAAACTCTAGGCTAGTCCAGAGCTTTTAGTGCTATAGTCTCGGTTAGGGGAGAGGCGTAATTCAGAAGGTTGATTAAGGTTGCCCAGAGAATTGACTATTTTTTTGGGCTTTCTGTCTGACGACTCCCCTTTGTGTGTGTGTGTGTGGGGTCATTCCCTTCCTCTACAGGAATCCTCTGTGGTCTGCTGCATTGGGAATATCCTTCCTCACTGGTACTTTGTAGACCAACATGGCCAACCACATTGTACCAGCGGGAACAACCCTTGGGATAAGACAGAGGTAGACACGTCATCTACTGATTTGACAGTACGTAAGTATCCTGGGGAGGATTTGAGGAAAGGAGGTAGGTATTTGCAGAGCCCTGTGTGGCAGAGAATTAAGTTCAAGATTCTTTTAATTAACATTCCAAAGAAAGAATTAGATACATCACATATATGCACATACATAAGTTTATAGTAAGATAATCCCTTTCTAATTATAATTGTCCATTCAATTAACCAGCCATTACGGATGAATTTCCTGTGCCTCTTTGGCTGGTTGCTAATGCTGAAAAAACAAAACTCTAGTCTCTAGTGGAAAATGTTGCTATCTTTGTAAAGCCTGGATAAGAAAGAATGAGGCTCCTGGATACATGCCTAACAGCAAGATTTGCAATGACCCTCCTTGTTCATTACCTCGTAGACTGCAAGGAGTTTCTTCAGCTTCGAGATTCTCACCTAAGCCTTTCTCTCATTCAAACAAAGTTGCGTGCTGAATGAATAGAGGGCCTTATGTTTCGAAGCAACTTTGGGAACTTAAAATCTTTAATCAGAGAGGAATAGCATGATTTTATGCAGATTTGGTGTAGATTTGGTTCATTGTGGCTTTGTATATTTTATGATAAGTGATTTATACATCTTAGAACATGTTTCATCTTTCTAAGAAAATTACAAAATGATTGATAAAGGTGGGCAAGATTGATATGTCTAACCAATTTAAAATCTTCAGAAACCTGTATGTAGTAGCATTTGAGCAATATTTGTTTAAAAGGCTATTATCAAATGTGACATATTTAGGGAAAAGAATATTATACATCAAATTGGCATGTTAGAAATAACTCCGTGCGCTATTATGTCATAGAAAAAAATTCCTGAATTTATTCTCAGTTCTGAAAATCATTTTCTCGATGACTTTAGGGCACTTAGAGTAAAGAGCACCAAAAGAAATATTGAGCTCATTAAATTAGCTACAGGATGGCTATCCACGTGGGTCTGTAAATCAGGTGATAACTCATCGCTCTGCTTTTTGATACATTTGAATGCCTTAAGTCATCTCAAATCCTCCCCCAGATCTCTTAGTTGGAACACATTATGAGCGTGAAATTAATTTGGCGCTCATCTACAGATAAAGATGAAGCAGTTGCAAAACACTACCTAGTTACATTTTATGCTCCTGCAAAATGAATAACCAGTTGTCTGTCGATTGCTCATTCAGAGTGAAACCTGATTTAGACATGAAGTCCTCAAAACCTGGACAGCCGAAGAATCGTTCATTTCTTCTCTCCCTCACTCCCTCCCAGCCTCTACTCTGTCATGCAGGCTTCGGCTGAATGCTTGTTTGTGTGATCTTGGCAAACTTCCAGATTAGCTGTTACCAAAATCCAGCATTTGAATAGCTCCCTCATCAGAATGTGAAAGTCCACATTCTATCAGGATACCTTTCCTAGTAGAATTAAGAAATAGACTGTACAATTATTCTAACACTCTTCTTTTAGTATGCTAAAAAGTGGATGAAAATGTCAATTCTCACGTGTTTCTAATTTTTTAGTTGTTTGCCATTAGGTATCATCGTTTCCTGCCAAATATTGAATTATAATGTGGTCACACACTGAAGAGCTAAGTTACCTTTCTTTACTATATCATGCTTTAAATACACATCTTTAAACATCAGCTATGAAACATTCAAATTATAATATTTTTGATTGTTAAATGATACTCTTGAAGCCATTTGTCCTGCAGAAAAATAATACTGTATTCTGAAGTAGGACTTATGTAAAAATTATTCTTATATAATCACTATCCTTGGGCCTTAATATTTTTCTGTATGACATTTTTCTTCCGGCAATCATATAGCAAGATTTTGTTCATTGTTTCTATACTGGCTCTTTAAAATAAACACACTCCTTTTGTTTGAATTTCTGTCTTGCCATAATAAAATTTCCTTTAATATATAAGGCCTATAGTTCCTGAAAGAAAATTTGAAGTTGACAATAGTATGCCATTCACATAATTCAATGCATTTTAATTTTTATTCTCTTACATAAAATGGCTGAAGGGTTTCATTACATTTTGAATAGAACCAATATACATGACATCAATACGAAATTCCATAAGGATTGTAAATGAAAAAAAGTCAAGTTAAATATGTCCGCCTTGTGCTGATGGCAGAAAATGAGACAACATGATAGCTCTTTCTTTGACATGTTAGCTTGGAGGATAAAAAAACACATTTTAATTCATTGTGAACATCCACTGTGGCCATGTTGCCAACAGAGATGGTGGGGGGCCGTTTCCCACACAGGCCACTAACCTATTCCTAACAATCCCACAGGGGAAGAAAGGTAGGGAATGACACAAACCTTTCAGAGTCCTGAAGAGGATGGGATCAGAGAGGGGCCCGACTCCTTTCGCATTCCGAGCTTGAATTCGAAAGTAATACATAGTGTCAAGGTTGAGATCCATGATTTGATGAGTCAGCCGATCCCCACTGATCGTTTCCATAATCCAGTCATCGATAGGGATGTTCTTGTCCAAAGTATAAAACAGGATGTAAGCTGTGTAAACAGATGGATGTGACAGTGGTTAGCGTGCTGACTGCGTGCGGTGTCATTCTGTTTCTAAACACCCTTGGTTCCCAAATATAATTTACAATGATTATTGTATATCCACAGTCTATCAACTATAGTATTTAGTTTTGCAAGTAATGTCTTTTATTTTCATATTTCAAGCATTAGATAATTGTTTCGATATAGAGAATCAGAAAATGGAATATGCTGTTAGCAATAAAAGTATCTGGCCCATTTAAAACTGCATGCTTTCTGCTGCCTATAAATCCTGCTTATGGCTTCATTCTAATATCTAAGCATGATGAAAAATGTGAAATACAAGTAACAAGTCTGTATAATTTTCACTGTATTACAGCAATGAAAATAATACTTATTTGGCTCATGCTTAAATATTAAAAAATGAATTGGAAAGTATAAAAGGTAATATGTGTTCAGAGTGTTATAAAAATAAATGACCATGTTCGATTATTGTCATGCCTCTGGGAGGTTGGCAGGGCAGTGTTGCTGTCCTTTCACAGATGACAAAGCTGAGGATGACCCATGCTAGCTAGTAAAAGGACTGGAATGATAGACTCTTTCCCACAATCTGAAAATCCCAACACTATTACTAGATAAATGAGTAGTGCTGAATAACTATAGGTGATCTCATTAATATCTCAAATACTCATAACTGATCTGTTGATAGTGTTATTTATTTTCTGTGTAGGAGATATGTGCCTTCACTGCTAGCAGTGTACTCATTCATGATGGTCTAATATACGCTCAAACAAATCCAGGGATTCCTGTAAAATACTCATATTGTAACACTATACATAGCCAATTTGGGATCTTGCTATTATTTTTTATTTTATTTTATTATTTTTTTTTTGCAGGTTTTTCCCAAGGCTGGGTTTGAACCCTCCACCTCCATCATATGGGGCTGGCACCCTACTCCTTTGAGCCACAGGTGCCGCCCCAATCTTGCTATTACTTACAGCATGATTTAGTAATTTTATGTCATATTATCAGACAGAGCTGTAAAGGGGATCATCATGATTGTCTTTGCTACATGAATATGTTGCTGACCACCATTTCTGCCAAAATTCTACAATGATATTTATATCACACAAGCCACAGATGCCTGCAGTTCTAGTAAGTATGGAATACATTCTTTGTAAATAATTTTCTTAAAAACAAGTGTCTTTCTTTGGTTCACCTTTTCTTCCCATTAAAGTTTCCCTTTCCCCACGTGGGCTGGGGACCGTCACTCACAGGTCTTTACAATGCTTATGTCACAGACTACTCTGACTTGGATTCGCTTCCCCCCCAGAATAACCATGCCCGCTCTTTACATCTCAGCACAAGCCCTCACGACAGAAAGGCTAGTCTCGAAAACACTCTCCTCCTTTCTTCCTTCTTTTCATACCAATCCACCCTTCCTCACTTTTTCTATCTAAATTCTACCTATCCAGTAAGGTCTAGTTTATATATAGAGATAGATACAACTTTCATTATGACTGTGTCTTATCTCTTCAAAAGGATAAAAATATTCTTTAGTTCAAGAGCCATATTTTATATTACTTTTTTATTCCTCAAAAAACCTAATAAAATAGTCTTCACATAAGATGTATTGCAATTCACTTATTGAATGAAATATTTTATTCTGTAAGCACATAAGTTTTATATTTATATATCTAATGAAATTGTTGAAATTTTTAAGGGTCATTGGAAGTACATGATCAAGCTAAAAGTTTGAAGAATTGTGCTCCCACCCAGGACAGCTACACTTATTCCTCTTTTTCTTTTTTTTTTTTTTAACTTACCAGATGAAAACAAAATATTTGCTTCTGTTCCGTTTTTATCTATGTAAAAAATATTTATTCAAGTATTTAAAGAATCAGATAACTAAAGGTGAATGTGCAAGCACCAGGTTCTGAAAATTCAAAATTGTATTTGAACAATTTCCTGATATTTGGAGGGAACTTACCTTTTCTTATTTAATTCAAGAACTTAGACAGATAATAGAAATGAACTGTATCACTCACAACTCTAACAAATGGCTTTAGATAAAACATACAACTTTATTTGGATGTATAAGTTTGGCATATCTGAAAAATATTACATCCATCTTTGAAGTCTTATCATATAGATTTCCACTTAATCATACAGCTTGGAAAGAATTCATTGGTTTCTCATTACCATTAAGTACCAGCATACTGTGTATTTCTCTGTGTTCAAGTCTTTCTCCATTGTTTTCCTTTCCTTTTTTTTTTAACCTCATTTTTGCCACTTATCTACCACACTGGCCAAATAAGGAAATATTATATTCTATCAGAAGTTGTAAAACTTCTGGAATTGTGAACTCCTCTGGTCAACCCCACATTTGGTCACCCCAAATCACATTTGTCTAATACATATAAAATGTAACATCACACATTTGTCAATGACTCTGTCAATTAGGCAGTTATAATTTCAGAAGCAAAGTGTCAGAATGTATTTAACATATATTCTTACATACATTCTTCATACTATTTCCCATTCATTACTGATTATGTTCTGTGAATTAGGTGGGCTGCTAAGTATTGGAAAAACCAAGCTATGTGATATGACCCTTACCAGCAAAGCACAACCTACAGTAAGGGCTTTTAATCTTGGAAAAAAATTGATTCTGATAACTGTGTGTATAGGTAGATAAAGAAGGACTCATTTCTTATGGATTCAGAAAGATCATATTTCAAGTCATAGCTCTACTGTTTTCTGGCTGTAATAACCTTGAGCAACTTGCTCGATTGAAGTATTCTTAATCTTCTCACCTGAAAGCAGGTGGCTGTTATACAATATATTTTAAATACTTAACATAATGTAAGTATTTCTATTACATCATCTTATATGTAGCAACTGCTTCATAAATGCTTTAGTTTTTAAAATTTA
The DNA here is from genome assembly GCA_963574655.1 of Perodicticus potto. NCBI lineage: Eukaryota > Metazoa > Chordata > Mammalia > Primates > Lorisidae > Perodicticus > Perodicticus potto. Next base: position 1,102 of record CAUYRH010065384.1, on the reverse strand, counting down.
TTTCATATGGGCCAAGTGTGATGGCTCACGCCTGTAATCTTAGCACTGTGGGAGGCTGAGGTGGGTGGATTGCCTGAGCTCAGAAGCTTGAAACCAGTGTGGGCAAGAGTGAGACCCCATCTCTAAAAATAGCCAGGTATTGTGGCAGGTGCCTGTAGTTCCAGCTCCTAGGGAGGCTGAGACAAGAGAATCATCTGAGCCCAAGAGTTTGAGGTTGCTGTGAGCTACAACGCCATGGCAGTCTACCAAGGTGACAAAGTGAGACTTTGTCTAAATAAATAAATAATTTATTTCATTTTATTCCTAAACCTTAAGAATATGTCTCACTTAGAAGAGCTAGAATTTTAGTTTCAAGTCAAATAGACAGAATATATTTCATGTTAATTCATTGGCTAATTATTTGACAAATAATTATTTATTAATTGAGCACTAGGTGTCAGGAATGTTGTTACTGGGGAGAAGATGTTGAACAGAATCAGAAGCTTGTTCACATGGAGGTTTTAGATATTTTTCATAAACATGTAGATTTTCTTTTATTATTATTTGGGAAGGGGATAAACAGGAAGAGCCATGATGATTAAATCTCCAACTTTTGCAACTGGATAAACTGTGGAGACTTTTGAAAAGCCAGGAGTAAGGCTGCATAGTATTCCATAGTATACCTGTACCACAATTTATTAATCCATTCGTGGGTCGATGAGCACTTGGGCTTCTTCCATGACTTAGTAATTATGAATTGGGCTGCAATAAACATTCTGGTAGAGATATCTTTATTGCAATGTGATTTTTGGTCTTCTGGATATATACCTAGTAAAGGAATTATAGGATCCAATGGCAGATCTATTTTTAGATCTCTAAGTATTTTCCAAACATCCTTCCAAAAGGAATATATTAGTGTTCCCTTTTCTCCACATCCATGCCAGCATCTCTGGTTTTGGGATTTTATTATGTGGGCTAATCTTACTGGAGTTAGATGATATCTCTTTCACGTTTACGTGGATGGAGCTGGAACATATTCTTCTTAGCAAAGTATCTCAAGAATGGAAGAAAAAGTATCCAATGTACTAAGCCCTACTATGAAGCTAATCTATAGCTTTCATAT